>PVIJ01012319.1:0-50326 GCA_004024925.1 Scalopus aquaticus
GAAATCTCTCTCTCCACTTGCCTTAGTTCTTCCAATTTCCTCTGTGAAATTAGATTTATTTTCAGGCATGCTCTCCATGAATGGCCACTCCCTACTCCCAGTTTCTTTGCAAGTTCAGATTATGAAAAAAAGGACCTCTTTCCCAATCATTCCAGAGAAGGTTCTAGGTAGGACTCTGATTGCCTGGACTTGATTGTGCTTCCTTCTGTGAGCGTATCACTGTGGCCAGGGCTCAGTGGCTCTGAGTAACCATTTCTGGGCCATATGCTTCCTTTCCCCCCCACCAGCCTGGGGGTGGAGTTCCCCCCTAATTAGTGAGGTGGCAAATGAGATATGTATGGTTTCCTACAACAAAATTTGAGTGCTGTATGGATATTTAATGGCAAGAAATGGTTGCCTTGGGAGCTTTCAGCCAACTTTTCTTTTTTTTTTTTTTTGTTTCTCTGCATTTTCTAAATTTATACAATAAACATGAATTACTTGCAAAAACATTTTTAAGTTATTAAAAAGAAACCCTAAAGTATTGAGAATGGAATTTGGACATGAACATGGCCTGGCTTTATTCCAGGCTGATAGTGGCTTTCTGTGTGATCCCTTACAGGTATGATTTGCATTTTAACTAGAGTCAAATGCTGTGGCTCCAAGGAGAGTGTAATGGAGGAATTTAGGGCTGCACACAAGCCCTCGAGACCTCGAGTCCATTGTCTGCCTACGCTGGGGCCATATTGCTATGAACCACAGTTGAACTCCAAGAACTTTCCCGAAGATTCAGCCAGTGAAAAGGAATGAAGGAAGGAAGGAGGGGGGGAGGGAGATTTGACCATTAAAAACAAAAAAAGATTCACCCAGTGACCTCACATCTGGCTCAGTTTCCTCAGCCACTACATGTGATAAGAATTCCTCCCTTAAAGGACTGCTGTGAGATGAGGGAACACAAGTAAGCCCAATCCTTAAATAACAGTCTCTTATCCCTTTTCGTTCATAAGACTCTGCCAGGAAGGCCACTGGGGATGGGACAATTACACAGTTTGGGGCTGAGTGCCACTGAGTTCAAGTCCAGCTCATTTGCTATATGGCTTCAGGGGGGACCTGTGGTCTGCACGTGCCTGCTCACCTGAAAATGGACAATTACCCTCCGCGCAGAGCATTCAGGGTTGAGTGACTCTGACAGGGTAACATTTTAATAAACAACTTGACCCTTAATGGACTCTCAATATACGCTTATTTTCATTCTCTTTCCTGTAACTTTTGACCCACTGCTTTCCCAGAGGCAGCAATAGAAATCACATGTATATGAGACTGTGCTTTTTGTAAGTATATTGACATGTGTAATTGTGATATTACATAATGCAAAGTGGCACATTCAGGCAGAGTCAGCAAGTGCTTAGACTATGATTTTTAATATGTGGATTTATTGGTCCTATTTTGAAGAGATTATATATCTAGCTATTCTGAAGTGCTAAGTTATCAAAGGTATTCACTTAAAAAGTTCCTTAACCATAACTGGGGGCGGATATTTCATACCATGATTTGTCCATGCATCTATGCATCCATCCTCCACCCATCCATCCACCTTTACCTCTTACCTTATTCCTTCCCTCTCTTCCTCCCTTCTTCCTGGCTGTCATTCTTACCCTCCTACTTCTTTCCTTTCTGCCATCCTTGTCATCCTTCCATTCATCCATCTGTTCATCCATCCATCCATCCATCCATCCATCCATCCATCCATCCATCCATACATCCATCCATCCATCCATCCATCCATCCATCCATCCATCCATCCATCCATCCATCCATCCATTGCATCCCATCTGTCCATCTACCATTCCATACATCTACCCATCCATACACCCAACCCTCCATACATCCTTCCCTCCCTCCCTTCAACATATAATGGCTACTGTGTGCCAAGCTCTTATTCTGGATGCTGAGCCCCCAGTGATAAATAAGACAGACATGGCCCCTGACCTCATAAATATTACTCTGGATTCTTAGGAAGTAGAATGTGACTGTAACTGAGCATTGTGATTTGGGGGTTCAGCTTGGTGCCTGGGGTGTGGTGGTCCTCTCTGACATCAGAGAGGACTGTGTGCTGTCAGAGTTGACTTCATAGCAGCCAGGGTGTGGGCATAGCACCCAAGCAACCGTGCCCTGTTGGGGCTCCAGCCTCATTTCTCACTGTGGAAGCTGCTCCCCGTAGCTGCTCCACTCCTGGAATCCTGGCACCGCTTAAGAGTGGGTTGAAGGCGAGGGTTGGGCTCCCTGCATGTGGGGGGGTCTTCAGTGATCAGTGAAATGTAGCTGTAACATGGCACTTTTGTTCCCCATGTTTAAAGGTTTATATCCATTTTGAGTAAATCCTACTCCTTTGTTTAGCCTCAGTTCATTCTCTGTGCTTTACAGCCGAGACTTCCTCAACCTCAAACCATGGGGATGACTTTTACTGGAGGAAAACATCATACCAGGCAAGTGAGGTGCTTGTCCTGGGCCGCGAAGTCAGAAAATCTTGGAGGTGAGATTTGCAGCCGCAGTCTTGAACCAAGTGTCTTGTTGTCAAATGCGAGGATGGGAGCTGAGTGGGTGCTTGAATCATTCCAGGGCTGGGAGAAGCCAAGGGTGTTGCCGGCAGTTCTGATTGGGGAGGAGATGAAATGGGTAATGAGGTCTGATTCTGCTCACCTGGAACACCCCAGACCCCTGTAGGTTGCGAACAAAGGAAAGTTACTCTGCAGAATCGTCCCTCCCCAGCTCTGCCTCCACGGGAGGGGGCAGGGGTGACAGACTGGACCGGGGGGCTTGTTCTGCAAACAGGTTAGACCATTTCCATGAGAAGCTTGAGTTGTGAAGATGACAGTTTTATGGCCTGTAGACCCCCAGAACTGGAACCATCTGGACTTTTAAAAGCATGGCGATGAAATGTAATCAGCTCGGCATGAGACGTGCAGTGTACTGAGATTTAGAACCAGGAATCTGCCATGGGGAGGCAGCAAGGTTGGAAAGGAACTGGGGGGTTGTAGTGCCAGCAGGAAAATGGCACTAGGCAGGTTCTTGATGATGAGCAGACGGGTATAAATGAGTCCTGGAGCCCTCGGTGGCTTTTTAAGGCTTTTTATTATTTAACCTGTTAAACTCTGGCAACTATATACAAGGCGGCGGGGCTGGAGGGCCACTGGGTGCCATCTGCTTGTGGCCGGAGGGGCCAGGAGGCTGGGGGGGGGCCTCCTGCCCCCAGCAAATCTTCAGCTTCTCTGGGGCCCTTTCTGCAGTGTGCTTTTGCTGCCTCTCTCTCTTTCTGCGCATAGGCACTCTAATGGCTACTCTAAGCCACGTGCCCCAGGCTTTGCTACTCTAAGTCACGCAAGGCCCATCCCCAAGGGGGTGGGGGAAGCCTGAGAGCTCTCCAGCCTACCCCACAGGGGTCATAAAGGTTTTAAGCAGGGTGATTTGCTGTGTCACCCCAGGCGGATGTCTCACCTTCTCTGTGCTTTATTTTCCTCCTTAACAAGACCTGTTTGCTCAATGCATAGGGAGACTTGGAACTAGACACTGTACATGTTTCCCTTGCTAAACACTACCCCAAACCCCTTCCCTCAAGATCCTAGGGCTTCCCACCATCCTGCCACCCCAGCTATGGAACGCCAGCTCACAGATGGCAGGGACATGGCGTGTGTGCCCAGAGTGACAGGGACACTCAGAACAAAGCTCTGTCTCAGAGGCCTGAGTGATTTGTGTGAGGGGGAGACTCAGATGCAGCTGCAGACATGTGGATGGATACCAGGAACCCGGATAAAATCTCAAAGGCAGGTCTTCCCGCCTTCATCACGCTCCCGCGCCTCCAGCCCAGGTTTTCAATGCCTGACTTGAAAGAGACAAAGAAGACATTGCATTTAGGCTGAGCTAAGAAGCTGGCCATGTTCAGGCTGTAATCAGGCAAGAGAGAGTCCAGGGACATTTCTAGGGGTGGCACGTGGGGGACTGGAGGTTTTCGTCTAAGCCCCAGAGCTCACTGGAGGGAGGGAGACAAAGCAGGACAGTGACAGATCCTTTATATCTGCAGCGCATGAGGTTCTAGGCATTTTCCCACAGAGCAGGCTGATGCAAAAGAATGGTGACAGGTAATAAGATAATGGGGACACATGGTCACGCAGATGCCTTAGTGTCGAAACTGGCCCATTTGGGGAAATCCTGCCATCGATATCAAATGCCATGAAATGTATATAGTCTGTGATCAATTTCACATCTAAGAATTTATCTTGGGGCAAAATTTGGAGAAGTGCAGATCTATAGTTATATTCATTATAAAGTTAGTTACAATAGTGAAAACTTGAAAATAGCACAAATGTCTGGCCATGGAACAGAGAGTAAATTCCACTTTCCACTCTACCCCACACTAATGTCGTGTGTGTGTGTGTGTGTGTGTGTGTGTGTGTGTGTGTGTGTGCTGAGCAACATCATAAAGATGATAAAGCTATTTCTACTTTTTTAAAAATAATTTTTTATTATTATTCACATCTGTTACATTATTGTGTATTCCTTGTAGGTTACCCACCACCGATTCACCCGTGAACCATCACCAAGCTATTTCTACTTTGTAAAGTGGGATAAAATGCCAGAAAACTAGGGCCTCCCTGGTGGCGCAGCGGTTAAGCGCTGCGCTATGGAGCTGTCGGCATGGGCGGCGCGGGTTCGACGCCCAGCCGGGGAGAGTCCCACATGGCGCACAGACCTCTCCTGCCTCGCCTGCTGCTCCCCTCAGCAGTGTATTTCCGTCCATCTGCCTGTTCTGCTCCCCACTCTGTCTCTGGTGAACCCTCTCATCGCCCCACGCCTCTGGCCTTGACCCAGCTTGTATGCATAAATTAAAAAAAAAATCTTTAAAAAAAAAAGGTCAGAAAACTAGCTTCACATTTATAGGATTACTTCTTATTTTTCTCCATCCGGGTATTTCTACCCTCAAAGTCGATTCTTCTTCCTCCCTTTCTTGGATCTCACTTTGCACAAAGTTCTTAAATCTTCTTTGGGATCTATGGTCTGATGGACGCGAAAGCTGTTTTCCCAGCTGCTCTGGGCTATGGTTCTTCATTGTCTGCCTGGTGTGATGAAGAACTATGTCTATGACTGATGTTCCTTCCCAGGCTTGGTTAGATCTAGGACTGATGCGCCTTTGCTCCCCAGGAATGGGTGATGGGGTGGGGAGGTTGGAATGAAGTGATGCTTAGTAAATTCTCTAGTTCAAGAGAGGTGTTTCTGTAAAGCCCCCAGCCAATTTCTACACTGAACATGACCTTATATCTGGATAATGGTGTCTTATACTCACTCTATGTCCTCATCGAGGTCTGTGCACCTCCCATTTGCATGGGGCAGGTGCCCTAATGCCAGGTCTTGTGCTGGAGGAACTGGTCACCATAATGTGCTTAAGTTCAGTGAACAGGGGTGAGAAGTTTAAAGGTGTTCCCCGTGATTCGGGGGAGGAGGGGGAGCCCCTCTCCATCTGCCTTGAGGAAATTCTTGAGATTATTTTAGGAGTCCCCTCCTCCAACTATTCCCTCTTGTTCAGCCCCACTGGCCACCACGGAGAGCCACAAAAGCTTTCAGAGAAGCAAATGTGGCATCAGCATTACTGTCCCCAGCTGGAAAGGCAGGCTGGTCCGAGGCACCCCCTCTGGGCCGGGGTGGGAGCAGATCCCTGGAGGCAGTGTTCTGGAGAGAGGGGTGACTTCTCTCTCCAAATTCCATGATTAATTTTTAGTCATCTGAAGATATTTCTAAATCCATCTCTGTCTCCTTTTCAGTTGTACTTACTTATGCCACCCCTCCCCCTTTATTTTCACAAAAGTAAAACTCAGGGACTGTAGAAACTTAAGAAAACAGCTTCAATTCTGCAGTCAGATAAAAACATTTTAAAACTTAATCCCATCGCCCAGAGACAACATCCTATTTAATTTTCTGTCTTTTTATATACATGGAAGTATTTATATTTTATGTAACCAAAATATCTCCAGATTGTATATATAGTACTTAATTGCTTTTTAGTCACTTAAATCTATTAACATTTTTTTTCATATCATCAACTATATGTTGGCACATTATTTTTTATGCCTGGATGGTGTGTCCCAGCAGCCAAGAGGAATCCTCAGAGTTCTGTGTGCTCTGGATAAAACACCCTACCTTTAACCCCCATCACTACTGATAGGAGTGGGGAGTGGACTCCTTGCTCCTGATAAACCTTCTCTCCTATTCTCACACACTCCCACATGCTTCCAACCTCACCACCACTCTCTGTCTCTAGATGTTCAGAAACAATTTTATTTTGCCCTTTATCCCTTTCTCATTAGCAACCCCAAGTAACCCAGGATGTTTTGCTCATCCCTCATGCTCTCTTCTGACCCCAAAAGGACTCAGTGAGATCTTCATTAAGCAAAACACCCCACCAGTCATACTGGTCTTGCCTAATACCCTGCCTGGTTTTATTTTTCATACTTCTATTATCATATGAAAACACGTGTTTGGGTATGTCATGTATGCTTGTGTATGTGTAGTTATACATATGCACACACATAATAAACTCTTTTTCATGTATGTGCTCAAACATTACTGCATAAGCTCCGCAAGGGCAGGATTTTTATCTGCTTTGTTCAGTTCTGTATCTCCATGCCTACAACAGTACCTAGCTCACAATAAGTGCTATGTATGTATGTTGAGTGAATGGGTGATTTCACTATGATAAAAAAAAATGCTGCCATAATCATCTTCATGGCAAATATTTGCACTCATTTAGAAGATCCACTGCATCACGCACAGTCTGCCTTTGCCACCCACTCTGATACCCAGCAACACCACCTATGATCACCTCCAGCTGCTGATCACTGCTGCCTCTCACTTTCATTCAGCCTCCAGTCACCACCAGCCTCTGATGGCTGACTGGCTGTCACTGCGAGTTGGATCCTGGTTCACTGATCCAGGAGCTGCCCTTTCATCTCCTGGGCAATGCATAAAATTCTAAATCCAAGAGGACCTAGAGTAGTCACTCCATACTCTGCTGAGTCCCCCAGAAGAAACGTAATTGTCAGGGGCTAGAAGGTGGCACAAGCCCATGTCATTCTCCTTGGATAAGATTCTGAACCCAAGAACAGGCATTAGGTAAAACTAAGGAAATGCAAATAAAATGTGGATTCTAGTTAATAAAGTATCATTCATTAGGTCTAACAAATATACCATATTAGGGTAAGATGTTACTAGTGGGCAGAAGGAGAGGGGAGGTGTTTGGGGACTCGGTACTAACTCCCCAAATTTACTGTCAAATTTGTTCTAAAAAGAAAAGCTTATCTTTTCAGAAATTGTCAGATTGAACAATCTTTTAAAAAAGTTGTTAGCTATGGATGAAAAATGATATCTTAGGTTTTACTTGACATTCTGTGTTTACTAATGCAGGGAAATCCTATTAATGTGTTTATTTACTATATTTCTCCTTGGACTGCCGATTGTCATGTGTCACTAAGGTCTGTGGTTATTTGCTTAGCAGCATAATTGCAGTCCTAGCTGGCTGATACAACCTCATAGAAACAGCACATTCATACAAAGTATTATTTGCCCACTTTCCATTGTCCAATATTCATTGAAGAAATGAAGACTCAGGGAGGCTAGGTAATTTACCCAAATTCATAGTCACATTTACATTTTGAACCCACTTTTATCTGTCTGACTCAATAATTCCCTAACCACCACGATGGACTATAAAATGTCAAATGTGACATTAGCAAAGATAGGGGAGGGAATCCTGGTGGCTCTGTGGGTGTCTAGTGACAAACTTTGAATGCTGGACTTTAAGGTATTGATGACCCATCAAAGACCAGCATACTATGTAGGAAGTCCCCAAGCGGCTGTGGTGAGAAATGCCTCTTGAGGGCACCAAACTTCCTGTCCCAAGCAGAGGGACTGGAGTAGTCACCGTAGACTCTGCTGAGAACAGGAAAGTGTACTCTTTGTATTACCCCTGGAAGAAACATAATTGTCAGGGGCTAGAAGGTGGCATGAACCAATGTCATACAGTATCATCGTTTAATGTCAAAGCTCTGAACACTGAAGCCAGAAAAGAAAACCTCCTCTCCTCGCATGCTGTGGGTAACCCCACTCACTGTTACCTATCTTCTCAGGACTTCACCCTAAGGTGCTGGACTGGCATCATAGCATCTGGACTCAACAAATGGGATTTGACCTCTGGCTTGACTGCTTGGTATTGTGCAACCCTGGGCAGGTCAACTTGCCACACTAGTCCTTGATGTAGGAAATAGGTCCTTTATGTAGCAAAATACAGCATAGTTCCTCCCCTAGTGACCTCATAGAATTTTCCAGAGAATGAATAATAGTACTGATGTGTCGTGGACAAGGTCATGTCGTGGGTGAGGGGGCTTCAAAAAAGCCTTCCTCAAAATTAGTTTTCCATAATAAATAAATTAACCAGGAAAATCAAAACAGGACAACCCACAAAAGAGTTAAAAACAATCAGCCTGTTTTCAGCTGCACAACTCCTTTGTGCCTCACACTACTGAGACAAGTGCTGGGCTGTTTCAGTTGATAATAATAATGTCCTTGACAGGCCACAAGCCACCACTCAGAACAAAGCACAATTGCTTCTTTCTCACATATTTTTTCATCTTAAGGAGTTAGCTCAAAAGGGCCTCTAAGGTCAAGTAATGAACATCCCCTCTAGTTTCCTAGCAACTAACTATTGGCCAGGACATCTAGGCCACAGCGACCTCTAAAACAAAAAAGAGTTAATCGTTAACTAAACCTTTACATACTTTCTTGGAGTAGTCATCAAACATGGATACTGTCTTAAAATGTCTTGTTTCTGGAATAACTATGTAATCATATGATTTTGTGCTTGCTTGACAATTTTTATGATATAAAAATCCCGCTATCTGACAATAAAGGCAGAGCAGCTTGAGCACTCTCTGGTGTGTAGGCTGTCTCTCATTCCTCTCTTTGCAACGCGCCGATGCCTTCTTCACCCTCCCCGGGACCTGACGCGATAACATTGGTCGGAGCCGGCCTCTGTCACTGATGGTTTCACAGTTACAGCATATGATCCAAAGACCCACATTTTTCCATGCCTCATCTTATTTAAATCTCATAGCAATCTTAATGCTCATCTTATCCTCATTTTAGAGGGGAAGACAGGTCCAGAGGAGTGATGTCACTTGTCTGAGGTCACCCTGCCTGCAAAGATTAAGTCGACATTGAGAGCACATCACGTTCACGAACATTAGGTCACTAACGACACTCCTATGTGATGCTAAAGGGAAGGAACGCTGTGAGGAGCTGCAGACTCCTGGGGAGGGGCGAAATTAGGGCCAGGCTGGAGAAGCCAGACACGAGTGGGTGCGGATAAGAGTTGGAGCTTGCTGTTTGTCACTGGGTGGGCCTGCAAGCTGAGAGGGTTTAGAGAAGCCAGGTGCAGAGAGAAACATACTCGACCAGAGAGATCTGGCAGAAAGGGAGGAGAGAGAGGTGAGGTAAATGCCAAAAGCAACAGAAACAAGGGGAGGATAGAGACAACGGAAGGGAGTTTTTAGGAACCTTTGTTCTCAAATGGGCTTTGTCAGCTCCATCCTCTGGCCTCTAGAAGCCTTCAGTAAAACCCCTGGGCTTTTTGGTCAACACCTTCAGAGGCGCATCCTGGTTTGCTTTGGGAGTGGACAGCCTGAGACTGCTCACAGAGTGGACACTGATGGACAGGCTCAGGGTCCTCTGTCCTGGGGACATCGTCCCAAGGAATCTTCCAGCTTTGGCTTCTAAAATTTCTGGCTTTGGGTCCACCAAGGACAATAGTTTTTTAAGAAAGTCAGTTGCAAGATGTAGGGCTCTAGCTGGATCCTGGCAAAGGTCTCTTCTTGAATATATCTGAGTTAAATGAAGGCAGAATCATCCTTTTCCCTCCTTTCCATCTTTTTTCTTGCTCTTCTTTCTTTCTCTCTTCCATTTTCTCCCCTTTTCTCTCTGGCACCTTCCTCCTTCCCTTCTTGCTCTGCCAGTACTCCCTCCATCTCCCAGTATTGCTCTTTCAACCACTACTTGCAAAATACTCTGCTTTGCCAGGCATGCAGGATAAGTGACGTGGGCATCCTTTCTTCTGTGTCATTTATTATGTACCCTCCACTGGGAATAGAGCTAGAAGCTGGTCATAAATACATATGGATATAAATATATTTTTACATATAGTCCCTATCCCTCAAGCATCCAAAGCCATTGGGAGATAGGCATCTGACCCAGTCCCCAGAATATTCTCCCTCCAGCTTCAGCTCTTCAGGACAACCAGATCCTGGGGAGATTTCTTTCATTTTCTCATTTTGTAAAATGAGGCTTTTTTCACCTTCCACTGCTGGTGTTATTTTGTCAACAATTTTCCATGTTGCTACACAATCTCCATCCTTATTACTTTAATGGCTGCATAAATGCCACTAAATAGCCTCATTTACATAACTGGCCCTGTATTGTTGGACAATAAGTAGTTTCTAAGTTTTTTTTTTCACCTCTATAGATAAAAGTAATAGCTTTTTAGGGTCGGCCCTTGGTGGGGGCTGTGGGTTCTGTTTAAAAAGGGAAGGGGCAGAGGAGGCCTGGGATACAGGGTTTGCAAGGCGCAGAAGAGCATCTGGAGCTTCTTTGCCAGTCCCCAGTGCAGCTGTGATCACACTGCACTTGCTTTATGAATGCAGTCGGATCACACCTGCCAGCCTCTGCCCTAAGCCCCACCACACTGCCTGGGAGCTCTCCATTAAAGCCACAGCCTTGGGCCTCTCTGGTGGCTCAAAGGGTTAAGTCTCAGCACTATGAAGCAATCTGCAGCCACTGCAGCACGAGTTCGATCCCCAGCCAGGGAGCTTCCCACATGGCGCAGCAGACCTCTCCTGCTTTGCCCGCTGCTCCCCTCAGCAGTGTACTTCAGTCCATCTGCCTGTTCTCCTCCCCACTCTGTCTCTGGTGAGTCCTCTCACCAACCCCCATACTTCTGGCCTGCATCCCAGCTCTTGTATGCTTAAATAAATAATAAAAAAAAAAAGCCACAGGCCTCCAACCTGACGTGACCTTCTGGGCACCTTCCATGTCCCAGTTCCTGGACCAGGTAGGCCCCTCAGAATGCAGGCAAGGAAACAAAGAAGCGAGAAGCTTTCCTCTCTTACTCTGGCCACCTCTCATGAATAGGGCTGGGGACTGCTCTGGGGTGTTGGCGCTGGAACGTGTTGACATTGTGTAATTTATTAGCCTGAACCATACACATTATACTTTCCCCCTCGGACTCGCCCACAATGAGAAGCAGCTTTTCATGAGTTTATCCTGGGGACCCGAATAAATAAGCAGAGAAACAAAAACCTCATGAATTTTTTAAAGAGCTTATTGGAATCAGGGGAAAACCTGGCATTCTGAGCACAAGAGTCTCCCATAGATCAGGATTCGCTTCTTTTTCACCTCTTTACTCTTCTTTAATCCTCTTGCTTTCCAGTGTTAATCTGTGCTTTTCCTCCTGAATTTTTCTCCACTTTGAATCATCAGGGCATCATCAGGAGACCAATATCATGCCATGGGGCTTCCATCTGCATCTCCCACCACACCGGGGTTTTGGGATGCCCAGTCCCTGTCCTCTGCTTGCAATCTGTTTGGAAGTGAGATTAGCAGTATTGGAATTGTCACACTGAGACCCTCGTGTCCTCCTTAAAAAAAGCTTCTTGGCTGCAAGCAACACCCAAGCTTATCATCCCCCAAATGTCAGCCTTGCTGAAAGTTAAGCGGTTTACAAGGTCTTGCTGAGAAATTCCATGTACTAGGAGCTAATAGAAGGTCAGCATTTTCCATTTCGATTTTTTTCCTTCCCACTGCCCAGGGGAATGCGCCCTTCGGCATTTTGAAGACATCCCTACAAATTCTGGTGAGGTAGCTAAGCACTGGCTGTGACTTATCCTCTCCAAATCCTGTGTAACGAGGGTGATTATTTCCATCATAGAGATGACGAAATTGAGACTTGAACAGAGAGGGACGCATTGCCCCAAAACACACACAGCAGGTAATAGAGCCAGACCCAAGATTTCTCCTTGCCCTTGGCAGGTCAAGAGAACTCCGTCCCCGGTCCCAGGTTCCCTTTTTCAGTGAGTCCTAGAATTGAGGTAAATGGCCTCAGATACAAGTTGAAGAACTGCAACCCTCAATAGGTAGAGATTCCATCTCTAGTTCCCTCTGATTCCCTAAAATAGAGGTCAGCACACTATAGCCTCTGCTCCCAATCCGGCCCACTGCCAGTTTATATAAAGTTTTATTGGCACACAGCCATGCTCAATTACACATAGCCTAAGGCAGGTTTCATGTTACAGAAGCACAGCTAAGTAACGTGACACATGACACATAGTCCATAAAGCCTATAATATATACTTTCTGGCCCTAGAGAAAAAGTTTTCTGACTCCTAAAATCTGGAGTAATGGTCTTTTATTCAGAATAGACAATAACAGTCCTATAAATAAACTGCACTCCTTAAGTGCTGGCTGTGCGTCAGACACAGCTAATCTCTTCCCATGCATCCATGGAAATCTCCTGGAATTCTCCAGCATTATTATCAGGCATGTGTTCAGATGGGTGAGCAGCTCCCCACAGCTGCAGGGCTAGAAAGTAACGGGTCTGGGACTCAGTCCTGGTGCTGACGGCAAATACTTTATAAACTGCAGTGTGCTTTAGAATACTTAGGCATAATTTCCAAATAGATTGTCTAGCCAGTGGCTGGCATCACGCTCTGTGCTGGTCTGGGCAAGACATGCCCATCTAAAGGGAGGGAACAGACATTTTAAGAGGAGTCAGTGAAAACACAGTTACCACAAAGGGTTTGAATTCAGAACTCACCCAGTTATTTCAACATATCCTGTGGCCCAAATAAAGTCACATGGTCCAGCCCAACAGCAATGGAGTAGGAAGGTACATACCCATAGAGAACTATTGTAAGTATGGAGAATGAAGGAAGAATTGTGAGCACAGTCACGTGTGTTAAATCTCATAAAAGGGCACAAAATGGAATAGAAAAGAACACAAGGGACCATGGAGATAGATCACTGGTGAATTGGTGGTGGGCTACCCAAGGGGAATACAAAATGTAAAAGACATAAATAACAATAAAAATATATATTATAAAAAAAAAATCTCATAGCCTGCACAGAACTCCCTCATCTTCCCAACACTGCCCTCTGTTTCTCAGGGGTTAGCAGGTCCTGAACCCCCACAGACTCATGGAAAAGCTGAGGTTTGAGTCCCTTCTCCAGGCACGAGGGCCTTGGGACACCAGGAGGCTGAATCTAGATTTTTTAAGATTTATTTATTTATGCATACAAGAGCTGGGGTGTAGGCCAGAGGTGTGGGGGGTGAGAGGATTCACCAGAGACAGAGTGGGGAGCAGAACAGGTGGATTGGCTGAAGTACACTGCTGAGGGGAACAGCAGGCGAGACAGGAGAGGTCTGCTGCGCCATGTGGGAAGCTTCCTGGCCAGGGATCGAACTCATGCTGCAGTGGCTGCTGATAGTTTCATAGTGCTGAGGCTTAACCCTTTGTGCCACCAGGGAGGCCCATAGGCTGAATCTATTTTCCGGTGGGTTCTAAACGGTAGCCTCCAGCATGAATTCTCAGGGAAGTCCCATTCACTGCTGAATGGGAAGGCAGCCACCCTCCCACCCCCACATCAGCTCCCATGCGAGGGAGAAGAACCAAACAGCCCCCCATGTGGAGCAGCGGTCTCTGAAATTTCATCAGCCCTCAATGCTGCCCATTTTATTTCCTCTGGCTGAAGTTATCAAAACCAAGTTGACCCTTTTCTGGACATTGATGTCTGCTGTTGACCTTATTGATAAGTGAGATTCCAAACTATCTCAATACCAACCACAGTTCATTCAAAACAATAGCAGCAACAAAATCAACAAACTAGTTATGAGCTTGGTGATGAGTATTTGTGGATATGGACACCTTGGGCCTGGCTCATGTCCACTCATTTCCTCAGTAGAACTTTCCAGAGAGTTCAGACTATTTCCTAATTTACTCCAGATCCGTTATCAGTTGTGGCTTCATTTGGATCCTGAAGTCACCAAGAGATCACTGAGTTGAGCAGTGGAGAAAGTAGAAAGGGGAAAGAAGTGCTTCATTCACTCTCCCACTCAGGGCAGCTTGCCAATCGCTAAGCATCTGCAGTGCCCAGGGGTTGGGGATTCAAAGTTGAAAGAAGCCAAATTTCCACTGTGTTGGTCTTTCAGCATACCTGATCCTCATTAATTGTATCTTCTTTTTTTAAAATTTTTGCATAGAAGAACTGGGGTGTAGGCCAGAAGTGTGGGGGGTGAGAGGATTCACCAGAGACAGAGTGGGGTGCAGAACAGGTGGATCTACTGAAATACACTGCTGAGAGGTGCAGCGGGTGAGACAGGAGAAGTCTGCTGCGCCATATGTGGGTCAGCTCCCTGGCTGGGGATCGAACTCAGGTCATGGCAGTGACAGAGCTGAGACTTAACCCCTAGGCTACCAGGGAGGCCCCTAATTGTATCTTCTTAAGATAGGTAGATAGTCAGCTTCCCATTAGCCATTGCACTGTAGATGGTTGGTTTAAGTTAATCTCATGATGGTCCTCTTGCCAATGATTGGCTTGTGGATTAGCATGTGACCCAGTTCTGCCCAATGAGAAATGAGGGACAGTCCAGGAGGGGCCTTTGAGAAACTACGCATTACTAAGGAGAAGCCATAGGAAAGGATGGCTGATTTTCTCCACTGCTTGTAGCTCCATATGAACATGACACTTGCTCTGTGCCAGAGACAGATGATGAAGCTAACTGCGGTGATGCAGAGTGGAGCAATGAGCAGAGCTACATCTGTCTGCACGTCACTGAGCCGCTAAATCTCTAACTCCAAAAACCACTCCACCTTTGGGCTTCCTGCTCCGCATAATAACAGACACTCTCAGTATTTTAGCCAGCATAGGCTGGGCTTTCTGTTATCCACCTTCCAAAGCATCTTAATCAATGTCACATTATTACTGTAGAACCCTGATTATTTGTAAAGGAGCAGGCACGGAGAAGTGGCTTTACTTGGCCAGGGTCACACAGCTGGAAACTGTCTGAATTACATTGTAGATCCAAGACTCTTTGCTTCCAGTTCCTCCATCCCATAATGACATGTAGCTGGCCTCTGAAAATGAGCAGCAGCTAAATAGCCAATGTTGGGCACTCACCAGGGCACTGCGTGTTGAGTGGGGAGGGAGCAGATTCCCAAAGAAAGAGAAGATGGTGAAGATCCTTCCAAAAGGGCACATTTGGAAGGGGGATAGACTGTCACACTCACCATAGCTGGCAGCTGTTTTAACTGGGGCAGTTTGCTGCAGCAGGAAGATTCCTGTTTTGAATTCGGGTAGACCTGGGCTCAGATCCTGTCTCTGCTACTTCCTAGCTCTGTGCCAGAGTGTGTCCTCTCAAGTCTTAGTTACCTTTTGCTTGCTTTTCTGTCTTATCATGTTTTTTCTAGACATGATATATGCACAATGTTGGAAACTTAGAAGGTGATAACCACGCAGATGATAATGCCAGTTCTGCGGTTATGAAGGACTTAGAGGGCCCCCGAGCAGAAAGAGTGCTGTTCTGATGGCAAGAAGACCCCATGCCTCTGCCATGACAATTGTGTGACCTCCAAATATCCCTGCCCTCTTTGGGCTATCCAGTTGCCCCCAGCTATAAAATTGGGCTTGACCCATTGTTTTCAAACTCCTTCATGGGGAACTGAAGTTCCCACTTCCAGTTTCAACCATAGTAGTTCTCCTTTCTCTCATGGATTGGGGTTTTCCGTAAAATGAAAAATAGTAATTGTTTAAGAAAAACTTGAAAACCACTGGATTAGATCACTAAATGTCTTCCAGTTATTTAATTCTTGAGAGCACAAGCTTTGGCACTCAACCATCCACATAGAAATAAATGATGGGGGCCTCCCTGGTGGCGCAGCGGTTAAGCGCTGAGCTGTGGAGCTGTCGGCAGCAGCGATGAGAGTTCGATGCCCAGCCCGGGAGAATCCCACATGGTGTGGCAGACCTCTCCTGCCTCGCCCGCTGCTCCCCTCAGCAGTGTATTTCTGATCTGCCTGTTCTGCTCCCCGCTCTGTCTCTGGTGAACCCTCTCGCCACCCCATGCCTCTGGTCTGTACCCCAGCTTGTATGTATAAATAAATCAATCTTAAAAAAAAAGAAAGAAAAAGAAATAAATGATGGTTCTGACTTTGGCCATCTTGCTTAGTTCAAGGAAGTTCCTGGACCACAGTTTGTACCAGCCCTTCCTGAGCTTTTTTTTGCCCGCATCTCCACCAGCAGGAGGTGTTAGAGCTCTTTTTAATTTTTGCCAGTTCAGTGGGTCTAAAGTGGTATTTCTTTTTACTTTTTATTTAAATTGTATTGCCTTGTTGTTCATTTTTATATAAAGTGGTATTTAATTATTACTTTCATTTGCACTTCTCTAGCTTCTAGAGAACGTGGGCATCTTTTCTTATATTTATTAATTGACTGCTCAGATTTTTCCCATGAATTCTTATCCTCTCCTTACTTTTCTTACTTGTCATTTTACTCTCAATGCGTGAGAACTCTTATAGTATGGATGAGGATGTGGTAAAAAATAAACCTGTATTTTGACTTTTTTTCTTGAACGATTTTTGGTGCTTTTAAAAATCTCACGCTAATAACACCCACTCTGCTTTCTCGTGAGATTAAATCATAAGCACAGATGCCTGGTGTACAGTTCGATGAGTTATTTCTGTTATTTACAAGCTTTGGTGTGGGTCCATGGTTCAGGAGTTATTGAATGTAGGACGTGCTAAAATCCCATTGACCAAAGCAAATCACATGATTGAGCAGTGCAGTCTCATGGTCAAGGGCACAGACAAGGAACTGGGGCATCACTGCAATCTGCCACGTGGTAGGGCAGAGAGACAAGACGACAGGTTATAGAAACAGAAAGACCTGGATTTTGGCACCTCTCACTGCTGGGATTTTCACATCCCCCACCGACACAGCCCCCCTAGGTACCTGCACCAAAGCCTTTTTCCCACAAAGCTTTGAAAGCTTTATTCTTTTTGTTCTGGCCAGCCAGAAATCTCTTTTCAATGTTGCCTTCCAGCTGCTAATGCCCTCTCTCTCTTTCAAGGATATTTGCATTAAAAGGTCCTTATTGCTTTTCTGATTAAGAGGGAAAAGAGTCACTCCATAATACTGGAGCAATCCAGGCAACCAGCTCTAGCCCCCTCCTCTAAGTGGGAACTCTGCTGTTAACATAGCCTTCCAGCGTTTTCCTGGAAGATCTCTTCTTTTGTCAGCAATGGGGTTGAGTTTTATACCGCATCCTGACACACCTTGAACATATTGCAGTTGGCCCCCTCCAATCCCTCCAGTAAATGGAAAATCGAGGTAAAGCAAGTGATGCGAATAGTTTGGTTCCCCACGGAATATCAACTTGTGTTTCCTTGTACTGTAGTCTAAAGCATGCAATAACAATATGTACAGCTTAATTTAAAAATACTTGATTGTGGGCCTCCCTGGTGGCATAGCGGTTAATGTTAAGTGCTGCGCTGTGGAGCTGGTGGCAGCAGCAAGGCAAGTTTGACCCCCGGCCAGGGAGATTCCCACATGGCTCGGCAGACCTCTCCTGCCTCACCCACTGCTTCCCTCAGCAGTGTTTCCGTTGATCTGCCTGTGCTGCTCCCCACTCTGTGTTTGGTGAACCCTATCGCCGCCCCACGCCTTTGGCCTGTACCCCAGCTTTTATGCATAAATAAATAAATCTTTAAAAAATAAAACTTGACTGCTAAAAATAAAAAAATGAGGGCCTTCCTGGTGGCGCAAGGGGTTGAGTCTTAGTCTATGAAGCTATCGGCAACCACTGCAACACAAGTTCAATCCCCAGCCAGGGAGCTTCCCACATGGTGCAGCAGACCTCTCCTGTCTCACCCACTGCTCCACTCAGCAGTGTATTTCAGTAGATCGGTCTGTTCTACTCCCCACTCTGGCCTCCATCCCAGCTCTTGTATGCATCAATAAATCTTTTTTTAAGAAAAGAAATGAGTAAACATTGCTGTAGGGAGTAGGTGCTGTCGGGGCTGCTCCCCACCCTTACTTTGTAAAAAGTGCAGCATCTGTGAAGGGCAGTCAGCCAAGGTGTGCCTGGACAATCTTCACATAACAGCCACAAAGTGCAGAGCGTGTCTGCAGCTTATGTATCAGCATCCTCTAGGGAGGAGAGCATCAAAATGCAGATTCCCGGGCCTTACCCCTAGGACTTTCAAAAAGTTCGAAAGGAGAGTCAGAAAAATGTGTTGTTGTTTTTTAAGTAATTGTACATGTGCACGGTCTTCCTGCCTGGTGCTAATGTAGGGTGGCGGTGATGGAGACAGAAATACCAAATGAAGGGAGTGATGGGTGGAGGGGTTCCAGCCAGTGGTGGCCCCCATAGTCAGGTGAGGAGGCCTGCCCGGCCCAGAGAAAGGATCCTGCATTGGCTTGAAGCTGCGATGTCTTTGGTATCTGCCCAGGTAGGGCCCCCTAAGTAACCAAGTAGCTATTACTCATTCTGGAACTTTCCAACGTGTGTCCCTGAGCAGGTGCCTCCGTAAGCTCATCTGTAACATGGGTCCACACTAGCCCTGCAGCAGGGCTGTTGAGAAAAAGCGTCACACCCACACACCCACCACGCAGTCAGGCTCACAGTGGGTCTTCCATAAACACAGCATCCTCCCCCCATGAGATGAGGGGAGCGGGGACTCACTGGGTGCTTTGGGGGAAAGCCAGAGTCCCCGAGGAGAGCAGCAGTCACATCAGGTGTCTTGACGAGTTAATTATGGAAAATTAGGGCAGTCAGGTTTCCACCTCCAGGAATCTCATATTAAGGTCTGGACGATAGTGTGGGATTTTAATCATTCTCCAGGGGCTGGCCGCGAGAAAGGCTCCTCCTGCTGGGACGGATGATAAGTAGGGGAACCAATCAAAATATGCAAATCCGTCTGAGGAAGAGACTGGGCATGTGGTCAGGGAGGGCCAGGGTCTTTCCTGGACGCTTGCTGGCTGGGGCTGTCACCCAGGCTCGTCCTAAGGGAGGCAGCGACCACCCAGTCATGTGTAATCGAGGGTGCAAAATGGCTGTAGAACCTCCTCCCCTCGCTCCACTCCTCCTTCGGTGTAACTATTCCCCTTAGATGCGATCTGTTTTGGGCTTCCCTGGTGGCCTAAGGGTCAAGTCTCAGCGCTATCACCACTAGGGCCTGAGTTTGATCCCCGGCCAGGGAGCTGACCCCACATGGTGCGGCAGACCTCTCCTGCCTCGCCCACTGCTCCCCTCAGCAGTGTATTTCAGTAGATCTGCCTGTTTTGCTTCCCACTCTGTCTCTGATGAATCCTTTCACCCCACACACGTGTGGCTGGTACCCCAGTTTGTCTATGCAAAAAAAAAAAAAAGTGGTCTATTTCCCCAAAAGCCCTTGGAATCTGGACTGGCATGGCAGGTCTTCCGAACCCTGATTTCCCCTTTTGAGCCCACTCTGAGAACATCCAACCCTTCCCCAGGCCATTCTTTCTCCCTTTGTTTACCTTCCCTCCTTTACCTGGAAAACTCTTATTTATCCTTCAAACCCAGCTCAGGTTTTGCCCCATCAGCTCCTAGCAACAAGGATAAGAAATCCCTTTTTAAAATAATCAGTAATGCAACATATAACACAATTTAGTATCCTGTGCAACTGGAGCTCCAGGTGTGAAGGAGGATGGAGAGTCTGACTTGGTGGCGATTCCACGGTATCCTCACAAACCCCATCTCCTCCATGTCTTTGTTCTGCATGCTGTACCCCAGGTAGATTGCAGGGGGACTTATGTAGATTTGGCATCACACCGGTCCCAGCCACATCCAGAAAAATCAAAGATGTTTTTCCTCCTTGTGTCTCATTTTTCAGAATCAAGAGTACCTTTCCATGAAGCCTCTGGGCAGACTTTCCCTCTTGGCTTGCTGGCCAGGCCTGGGTCCTGTGCACTCACCTGAGCTGCTCACTGGCAGGTAGAGAATTGCATCACGCTCATCCCTCGCACGCATCCAGTCATTGCTGATGCGGGCAGTTTGATCACCCTCGCCATGAGCCACCTCCCCGAGGAAGCCGCCCTGGACTTTCCAGGCTGATCAGGAACCTCCACTGGGTTCTCCCAGCCGCCTGAGGTTGCACATTCAACACAGCCCCCTGGAGGCTGCACATTGCAACACAGCCTCCCTCCAGAAAAACTCCCATCACGGTGTGTAAAAATGGCCGCTTCCTTCATAAGATTTCACTTCTCACTTATTCTAGCATTCTCATCCTTGCCCTTGCTCTTCCCACACTTGGAATTACTCACCCCGAGTCCCCCACAGATGTGAAATTCACGACAGCAGGTCCTACGTTATTGCTGCCTCTCTTACTGCTGTATGCCCAGCCCCGAGCAGAACCCTGCACTTACCGAGGTGCCCAGTAAATGTTTGCCTATGTCTTATTTGCTAGAGTTGGAACTCTGGATCAACACAGGAAAGCAACCATGGGAGAACTGTTGCAATGTCACCTTCAGGGGCAGCTTATATGCAGATTTCCATCAGGAATGGCCTGAGGCTCAGTTGGATGCCCACTGAGCGGGGGAGGACGCTTCACCAGCCACGGGGTATTACTGCGTTAATGACTCTGAATAATAACCAGCAACTGTGGGGTGTTCATGGCCCACTAAGGCCCACACATTAGTCCTCTGATCCTTGCCAAACTCCCAAGAGGTTTTGGGATCTTCGTTTATGGATGAGTCCCGGAGACGTACAAGGACACACCGAGGGCCTTGGTTGTTCATCTTGGGGCTGGGACTTCAATCCTGAGTCTACTTTGATTTCAAACTGGGGTTTGTTCTACTTCATACAAATACCAGGGGGTTTTCAACTCCCAGATCTGTCACCCCAGACAAATTGCACCCTTGGTGATTGTCTTCGAAAAACACATAACTTTCAGCCACCAGCGGTAATCACTTTAAGGAAGAAGCATTTTTCTTCCTTATAATAATTAAGAACTTTTATTAAGCAGATGGTGTTTTGTACTATTATCCAGCAAATATTCTCTCGCCCTTTTCTGGTCAGTGAGGAGAGTATGTTTTCTCACCTCATGGATCCTGGTCTTGGCCACGTGAATTGATTTGGCCAAAGGGCTGATGGGCCAATTCTAGGCACTGGCCTTCAGGCATAATGTTTTCTGCCAGTTCTTGCTCTCTCCTCAGAGAACAGCTTACCTAGCGAGGGGCTGAGTCTTAGCCTGGACCCCCAAATGAGAAGACACATAGGGTGGACCCAATTCTGAACCATGCAACTTTTGGACATGTGAGTGAGAAGTAACTTTGCTGGAGGCCACAGACGTTGGGAAATGGTGTTTGTCACACAGCTTTATCACAACAAAAGCTGACTGATACACTCTGTTCCTGGATCGCACAAAGCATTTCCCAGACATTAGCCCATTTGATCCTCACAAAAAGCTTTGAGGATGACACTATTCAGTCCTCGGCTGACCTGCCGACCCTTATATCAGCAGAGTCCAGCATACTGCCTGGTACCTAGTGTAGACACCATCAAAATTTTTAGACAAATTAATTTATTAATTTATCTAGGTAGGCCCATGTGGCACTTACCTGCTTTGTGACCAACAACTGAATAATAATAATGAACTACCAAGAGCCAAACACCGTTAGGTGTTTATTAAGAAATTCTTTCAATAAATGTTTACCAAGCACCTATTTATTTTTTTAGGAAGTGATAGTATTTTATTATTTCCTTCTTTTCAATTGAGATAATACCCAACAGGTATTACCACCTTAGTGCACCCACCACCAACTCACCCATAGTCCACCACCATAGACCATTGTGCTCCCTTCCCGTCTTGATCTACCCCTTCCCTACCCTTCCCAAGCCACCTTCTACTTTGTTCCAGGAATTCTTCCAGGTGCTAGAAACACAGAAGTGAACACAATGGCCATATCAGAGCTGAAAGTCTACTGGAGGGAAAGAGAGCGAGAGAGCTTCCAAGCAATATATAAATCCATGATTTAATATGTTGAACAAGAAATGTTTTGAAAGAATAAATCAAAGCCAGGAAAGAGATGGAGAGCGCCCAGGGAGGAGTTGTGATTTCTTTTTTTTTTTAAGATTTATTTATTTATGCATGCAGGCTGGGGTACAGGCCAGAGGCGTGGGGCGGCGAGAGGGCTCACCAGAGACAGAGTGGGGAGCAGAACAGGCAGATCGACGGAAATACACTGCTGAGGGGAGCGGCGGGCGAGACAGGAGAGGTCTGCCGCGCCATGTGGGATTCTCACCAGCCGGGCATCGAACTCGCGCCACCGCTGCCCACAGCTCCACAGTGCAGCGCTCAACCGCTGCACCACCAGGGAGGCCCAGGAGTTGTGATTTCTAACAAGGTGATGAGGGAAGGGGCCATTCAAGCAAAGAGTGGAGAAGGGTGAGTGTGACAGTCAAGTGAATGTCTGGGGAAGACTGTCCCAGAGAACCAGAGTTATTAATCCATTTGATGGATGAAGAAAGGGGCTCCGAGGGACTCAATTGCTTGCCCATTGTCAGATGGCAAATGGAGGGGCTGGGATTTGGCCCCGGGAAGCCTGCCCCTGGTGACTGCCTCTTAACTACCGATGTGGATGACTTTAAAGGGGCTGCCCTGACTTAGCAGCTGGTCTGGGAGCTCATGTACTGATCCCAGGGCCTGGAGCGGCATAGTCATCGGATTTCAGCCGATGACAGTGGGAAACCACTTTGGTTCCTAATGGATTCAGCACTCTCCAAATGCTCCATCATATTAGCCGTGGAAATGGGCTTTGTCCTGTCCAGGGAGTCGGCACTTGATGGAACGAGCCGGCACTCAACCTCCTGAAGCCAGAGGTGATTTAAAAGTACTGCAGGAGCTGGCATTGGCTGAGACTTACACAAAGTCTCCTTGATTTGACTGGGGGGTCTTGTGGCCCTCCCCAGGGCCTCAGCTTCCCGCCGGAGGCAGTGGGTGGGTAGGGAGTAGCTCCCCGAGCTGGGCGGCCAGTGTCCGCCACACAAGCCTCCCTGGCCCCGTGCCTGGACCAAGGCAACCTGAGAAGAGGAATCAAGCTCCTCGAGTTGTCTCCCCTGCCAGTGGGTGGAAGCCAAGAACGGGGCTCCCACCCTTTTTGGAGGTGTTAGTCCTGCTTGTATGTTCTCCAGATTTCCCTTCCCATCTTCCTTTCTTCCTTTTTCTCCTCTTTTTTTTTTTTCTGTCCCAGCCTGACCTGTTCATCACCAAGCTTGTGGAAAATTTTCAGTTTAGGTGTTGTCTGGTACGGGAGCCCCCAGTGACGTGTGTCTATGGAGCACCCAACATGTGGCAAATCCACCTTGAGATGGGGAGCACATACACTGGAAGTTGCAGTCTTAGTGCCAACCCCCCATACCTCAAAACCACCCAGACCTAACAAATCAGGATCTCTGGGGATGGGACCCAGGGCCCAGAATCTCATCCTCCAGGAAGTTTCCCCAGATTCCTTCTGGATCGACTGACTCCCTCTACTAAATGCCCTAGCAGCTTCGTCTCTGGGTCCCCAGAGTCCTGTACCGTGTCAGCACATAGTCAACACTCAGCATAGGTTTCAGGGTGAATGAACATCTGCTCGGGGTAGGCTCCTGAACTGCAAATGATTTGTAATACTTCCGAGAAGGGTAGCGCACCGGTAGTCAAAGCACTTCCGTGACGGGTTCCAATACCTTGGTGGAGATTGGGGCTGGCCACGGTTTGCTTGTCCATTCCACCCTGCCAACTTCAGGAGCCCAGACAATTGGGGTCCTTGCCCCTGATAGCCCTCTCTTTAGGGGTGAGGGTAAGAGGATACGGGTAGGGCAGGACAGTACCCGCGTGGAGACCTGCAGGCCTTCTCCCTATGAATGCAGTCCTAACAAAAAGCAGCTCTTGGGCCTCCCTCGTGGCACAAGGGGTTTGGCGCAGCAGTGCAAGTTCGATGCCTGGCTGGAAGATTCCCACATGGGCAGCAGACCTTTCCTGCCTCCCCTCAGCAGTGTATTCGGTTGATCTGCCTGTTCTGCTCCCCACTCTGTCTCTGGTGAACCCTCACACTGTCCCACACCTCTGGCCTGCACCCCAGCTTGTATGCATAAATAAATAAATCTAAAACAAAAAAAAAGCAGCTCTCATCTCCAGAAATACCCTGCCCATTGGTGATCCCCCAGCACAGCAAGAAAGTGTCAGGACCATGCAAAAACTGGGTTCAGATCCAGTTGTTGGGGTTCATGGGCCATTTTCTCTCCTGCCAAAGAGGGTTGAAGCCAACTAAACAGAGGCAGACCTCAGGAAAGACTGTAGCCTCAGAGGGTGTGGAGGTGGCCTGGTTATTCTTAGCAGTGACTCAGGGGAGGAAAGAGGCTCTTTGGGCAGTCAGGGTTGCATAGCACCTTCCAGAGGGAGCGGCCAGACCACAGTCCTTTCTGACTTGCCAAGCTTGGTCGGAAATTCTTTCCACCCCAGGCAATGGGGGAATGCAGGGAATGTCGGGTGGGTCTGCCTGGACCTACAGAGCCCCTTAACTAAAATCTCAACTCTGCTGTCAGAGCAGTGTCCAGGCATAATGGGGGCCCTTCAGACGGCTGGGCTTGGCAAACAGGACCCCTGAGTCTGGGCTCCTGGCCCTGCTGTAATTTTCCTTCTCCTGCTCCAATACTTTGATTCACCATGGGCCGGCCCAATGAAGGCAGGAGGAGCAGAAAAGGTACATGTCCTCAAAACCAAGGCAGGAAACAGGGGTCACAGCTTTGTTGCAGCTGCAGCTTTTGAAGGTTTAGGAAGAAGTGAATGCAATTGAGCTTGACCTTTTGGTCCAAGCTATTGGTATCACCCAGGGCATGAACACAGGTCTTTTCAAGGGCAGCAGAGTGGGTCAGAGCACAGGCTTTGGACTTGGAGTCCTGAGTTCAAATCCTGACTCCGTCACTAAACATTTGACACTGCTTTGGTTATTTAACATTGCTGTGCCTCAGTTTCCTCAACTAATAATAATCCCTGCCTCTAACAAATAATAAAGCCCTACACATGGAGCTGCTATAAAGTTTAAATGAATAAACACAGTTCTTAGAACAGAGGCTGGCACACAGGCAAATAGTAAACCATATGCCTGGTTTATAGCAGTCATCCCATACATGAATAAGGAGACTTCGTGGTACTGGCTGCTTCTCCTGACATCGTGCAGCCTGGTGTAGAGCAGCTTAGAATACCAGATGTGAAGGAATCACCTATTTATTCCTATTCCCATGTGGCAAATGACTCAGTTTCCTTACCTGTAAAAGGGGAACAATTGTAATAGTTACTTCATAGAGTTGGAGGGAGGATGAAGTCAGTAAGTGAATAGAAACTGCTTAGCACAGTGCCCAGCACACAATCCTTATTTAGTCTTATTATTACCTATTATTTATTTTTGCTAGAATCATCCATCAGTTCACTTACTCAATCATCACACACTTATTGTGTGCTTCAGACACCAGCTGTCAGAGGAATCAAATTCACTATTCCCCTTGACAGACTAAATCTAAGCATCTGTGTTCCCATAGGAAAGGGGGGTTTGTTTCTAGAAAAATGGGGAAAGGACAATGGGAGGCAGCAATAATGACGTGCACTCTGACTTCCAAAGTAGACATGTGAAGGATGCCAGGAATCAGGGCTTACACTTGTTCTTTCTGACCTTGCTATTGGGGAAGCTTGGAGCAGGGCAGAGATGGGATGGGCAGCACATCAATTCCCCTCCCAGAGGCCTTGGTGACCTGCTCAGCCAATACAGTGTACTCCAGGCAGGCCTGGAGATGCCTTGCTGTCATAGCAACCAGAACAAGCCATGTCTTCCAAGTAGGCTGCGGACGGCTTTTTGAGACCATCCAGGAAAACTGGTGCACCTTGATTCAATAAACTTTAACTGAGTTTATTTGTTTTTTAAAAAGATTTATTTATTTATGCATACAAGAACTGGGTGTAGGCCAGAGGTGTGGAGGGTGAGAGGATTCACCAGAGACAGAGTGGGGAGCAGAGCAGGCAGAGTGACTGAAGTACACTGCCGAGGGGAGCAGCGGGTGAGACAGGAGAGGTCTGCTGCGCCATGTGGGAAGCTCCCTGGCGGGGGATCGAACTTGTGCTGCAGTGGCTGCGGATAGTGTCATAGTGCTGAGACTTAACCCTTTGCACCACCGGAGTTTATTTAAAAATCGCGCCCTAGGGAAGCCTCCCATCTCTGCTTAACCCAGTCACCTTCAACCTGCTGCTTCTTCCCGGGTCACTTACTACACTTGGGGGCATGCTGGTTTAGACCCAGGTCTTCAAGACCTTTGAGGAAAAGGAACTTTACAGTTCAGAGAACAACTCCCTGTCTCTCGTCCCCACCATAGACTCCCAGCCTTTTTAAAACCTTCTTCAGAGGTCTATGAATGGGTGGGGCCAAGCATTGTCAACCAGCCCCTCCTCACCTCTCCTGCATTGGTTCGGCTGAGCAGGAAGAAGTGTTGACATTAAAGGGAAGGAGCCCTGCTTTGGGCATTTTCAAATTACCTAGACTCTCAGGAGAACCCAACTGGGGGTGAAGCTCAGACAGTGGGGGGCTGCAATGCGTAATAACTACCAATAGAAAAAAACCAAAAAAATCAACTGAGGAAAGTAATTTAGAGTATTATTGATTGCCAGAACCCCAAAGCTATAAACAGGATGTTTGAAAGGATTTCAAGCATAAAGGTCACCATCTGCAATTTAAATGGATAGCTAAATGTTGCCTTTCTTCTTGGTTATGGTTGGGTGCCACCAATTAGTTGAAGTGTGTATGAGTGGGTGTGAGGGTGTGTGTGTGTTCACCCTCACGAATTTCATTTTTCAAGGAGTGCATTGAGCTTTTCCATCAGGCTGGCTGGTTGACAGTCCCTAAGCCCACTCAGGAATGGGCAAATCCCTTACAGCCAAAGAACAGGCAGGACTCTTGAGATCCACAGTGAAGGCCTTCTTTCTCTTTTTGGAAAAATAAAAATATAATGCCACCCCAGCCCTTGATCACTCTCGTTCTCTGCGGTGGTTTCACCTTGAAAAAGTGAATCGTTGAAAAATCATCCATGGGGTGGGGTTGGGTCAAGCCCCAACATAGTTCAGCGCTTGTTAGTAACGGGAGTCCTAGCTACCGACCTGCAAGTTCAGTGGGAGGAAGTTTGTTCTGCTGAAGTTTGTGCTGGTGCCGTTCCTTCAAGCCTGTGCGCTGTGGCCAGGCATGTGTGAGTTCATTGTGGGGCTTGGGGAGAGGTTGGGGGCTCATCGTGAGAAGAACCTACATGTCCTTCTCAAGGTGGCTTGTCCTCTTTCAGCTGCTGGTCGGCAGTGGGGCTGTTACAGGACAGGGAGAGGGGCACCCCAAACTCCCAAACTTGCCCACACTAAATCCGTTCTGCCATCTGCTGCATTGAAACAGAACATACTCTAGTGTGTAAGACCTTCAATGGAAAGGAACTTTAATACAATGAGTGTGCGATACAGAAAAGGAGAAGGGGAAGAATATAGTTTCCAAACCAAGCACCCAACGTTACCCATCCCCTCCTGGGTAAATGCTCAGCCAAACAGGGTTGGCCTGAAGCAGGGCCTCTGAGGCCCAAAAACTTGCCACAAGTCTAAGGCACATCCTGGTGGGGACCCGTAGGAAAGGGGCAGATGGGCCCAGCACGTCTGGGACAGAAGGAGCAAAATCAAGATAAACACCGCCATTGTCGACCTCCCTACGGGTCTCTCACCCACGTCTGTTTCAGCCAGTCCAGGACCAAGGAGCAAGTGCAGCTTCTTCACATGTCTCTGCTCCCTGTGCCTCCTCCAGGTCTTGGTCTCCATCCTGCTTCCTTCTCTCCTTCCTCAGTCTCCTCTCCAGCTTCTTCTCGGCTGCACCTTCCCCTGGGTGGAGCAGGGAACCTGGAACCCCCCCCCTTTCCTGGAGACCCCCCTCGTACAGGGCAATGTGACAGGGCACAAGGGGGCTACACAGGGAGGGGCTGTCAGAACAGGGCTACAGGTCTCCTCAAAGCTTATGTGCAGGTGCGCCCCCCGGCCCCCGCCCCGGCACTCTGGTGAGTTCTGCGACAGGACTCCAGAAAATGGCAGCCTCGGAGTCAGCAGTGTGTGACCAGGTTGCCTGCAGGAGCCTTGAGCTCACACCAGCCCCTGACACGAGCCTGTCCCTGCAGCACACTCCCTGGATAACAGCGGCAGAGTCCAAGTCATTGTGAGCCCCCCTGGGGCTCCCTGTGGGGGAGTTGATCAACTCGCACTCCTGCCTCCTGGGCCTTCCTGTTGAGTGTCCTTTCTAGGACCTCTGAGAACTTAGCAAAGTCTTATGAAAATCCTGCTCTTTTTTGTTTGAGTTGACCCACCTGGCCTGAGCCTGGGAACCCAAAGCACTCTGCCCTCAGACCCTCAAAAAGGCATGTGCCCCAGGCCTGCCCCTCTCTCTCTGCCCTCATCTGGTCTTGGTCTCCACTGGCAGTGGTGGCTGGTTCCTCTTCCAGGACCTGTGAGTAATGAACTTCGCTCTCGCTCTGTCTTTCAGCCTTTGTATAACCTTGGCCAATAATCAACAATCCCCTCTTTCCCCCCTTAACAAAATTTAATTTAGCAAAGTCACAATAATCTTGTTGAAATGCAGATTCTGACTCAGTCGGGCTGTGAGGGAACTTGCGATTCTGCATTTGCAACCAGTTCCCAGGAGAGCAGATGCTGCTGCTCAGGAGGAGAGGCTAAGAGAGACTCTGTAGCTGCTGTCGATGGAATGTTCTGTGCCCAGGGCGGTGCTGTGTATCCATGCTGCCCGAGAGGGTAACCCCTAGCCAATGTGGCGCCTGAGTCATTGAAATGTGGCAAGTGAGATAAAGAAATGAATTTTACATTTTACTTAATTTTAATTTTTAAAAAATATTTATTTATTTATTCAAACAAGAGCTGGGGTGTAGGCCAGAGGTGCAGGGGGTGAGAGGATTCACCAGAGACAGAGTGGGGAGCAGAACAGGCGGTTCCACTGAAATACACTGCAGAGGGGAGCAGCGGGCGAGACAGGAGAGGTCTGCTGCGCCATGTGGGAAGCTCCCTGGCCGGGGATTGACCTCGTGCTGCAGTGGCTGTGGATAGTTTCATAGTGCTGAGACTTAACTCCTTGCGCCACCAGGGAGGCCCCAATTTTATTTTTTTTTTAATTTAAATAGCCACATGTGGCCAGTGGCTACTGGAATGGACAGCACAGCTTCAGACGATAAACTCTGTGTGGGCAGAAACTATATATTTTTAAGAGAAAAAAGTCATTAAAAATTTTGGTGATACCAAGTAAACCTCTTGTATACATGGGAGAGACTCAGCAGGACTGAGTAACTTGCTCACATGGCTTCAGAAGCCATCTTAAACAGCTCAGTTAAGACAAAGGAAACTGGGACCTCCCTGGTGGCCTTGGAGTTAAGTCTAAGCGGTATCACCTCTGCAACCTGAGTTTGATCCCCAGCCAGGGAGCTGACCCACATGGTGCAGCAGACCTCTCCTGTTTTGCCCACTGCTCCCCTCAGCAGTGAATTTCAGTAAATCCACCTGTTCTGTTCCCCACTCTGTCTCTGGTGAATCCTCTCACTCCCTGAACCTCTGGCCTGCACCCCACTTCTTCTACACATAAATAAATCTTAAAAATAAAAGACAAAGGAAACTGGAGAAAGCAAGGCAAAGGCCAGTTAGGGCGTTTACTGAGGAAGGAACAGTTGACAGAGATACACAGATTAAGTCCTGCTTTCTCCATTAAAAAGAGAGGAGAGATCAGGCAGAGACACTATTTTAATCTCACCCTTGGGACCCCATCATTTAGCAGAGTGCCTGGTCTCCACAAGGCTCTTAATAAATATTTGCCAGCTGTTACACAGGGTGTGTGCTGCAATATGACATAATATAATTGGAAAAGGAGTTTTACAATAATATGATTAGAAAAGAAGTTTGTTAGAACAGTCTGATTGCAAGTGACCAAAACTTAACCTTGAACTTGAATCAACCTACCAAAAACCTTATTGGTTCTAATGATCCAACTGTGGAAAATCAGGATGGAACGGATTTTGAGACTAATTCGATGACAGTTTTTCTCTAAGCTTTTTCTGCTTGTTAGTTCAGGCTCTGAAACTAGTTGTCCTCTCTGGGCTCAAACCAATATCACAATTACTCTGGAATTCCAAACTTTGAGTCTCATGACCACATGAAATAGGGCTGTTCCTCACCGACCCACTCAAAACACTCCCGGGGAAGTTCTCTGATTGACTGATTTTGGGTCATGTGCCAGTTCCTGAACCAATCACTGTGGCTGGGGCAAGAGGATTCTAAGACTGACCCAAGGTGGCCCCTCTACATTCAGAGATGAAGATCAGTGAGTTCTTCTGGGCAAATAAAACAATAAATGTGGCCAGAGGTGGGGAGGGAGGGCTTCTGGCGTCTGTAAATGTCCTCAGCTAGACTGAGCACATGGAATTGCCTTCTCTGATTATGTTAAAAGGTATAATGAGAATAATAAGAGTCCATTGGCCCAACTGGTTTCCCTTTACTCTCCCTGATCCTGCTACATGGGATTCTAGAAACCAAAGTTTTCCTAGCAAAGACACCATTTGAAATAAAAAGATGAGCCGGAGTTTGTGGGGTGGAGCTATGGAAGGAAGGAGAGAAATAACACACGCAAGGCCAGGTGGGGAGCTAGCCCGCTGTGTGGGGGAGGGATGAAGAGTCTGCTCTGGAGGCTGGAGGGGGCGGGGGGACGGGAGCAGGAGGTGGCCTGAGGCCAGACTGCAGGAGGCCCTGTGCGCTCAGTGAGGAGAGTGGGCTCTCAGCTACAGAAAACAGGAAGCCATTTGAAGGTCTTAAGCAGGGGGTTGGTGTAGTCAGAGCTGAGTATGTGTTCTAGAGATTGCTGTAGCTGGGTGGATGGACAAGCTGGTGATGAAAGGCAGGGTGCCAAGGACAAGGTTGTCCCAATATGTCTTTAAGGAGCTCTTGTGGGTGGCAGAACACAGAGCTCTGTTCCGGCGGCTGGAGTCTAATCTCCCACCTCCCATTCTGACATTGACCAGGCTGGATCAGGCCCTCAGGTGTACCACTTCCCAGCTCTGTGACGCTGGGCAGTTTCCCTATTTCCCTGAACCCCAGTTTCCCCATCTGGAAAATGGAGGCAGGAATAACTACCTTGCATGGCAGATGTGAGGTTGCAAAACCAGAATGGATATGAGGATCCAAACCAGTAGACCCCAGACCTATACATAGGCGCCGTTGCTGCTGATTGGTTGCTCCCGAGTGTCTTTGCGTGGAAAAAAGTTGACTCCCAGAGACATGGGGGAAAATGACATTCCAAAAATTGGAGCTCTGTAACCCGGTCAGGCTGACTTCTCAACATCAAAGTAACCTACAGCCCATAAGCCCGTAACTCTCCCTCCTCCCAGGAGACTCAGGTGTCTTAAGTTGGAATGTGCCAGACAAGCATGGTTTCCAAGAGCATTTCCCTAGAGGCCAGGCTCGAGTCTCCAGAGAGAAGGAGGGCGTCGTGCTGTGTTTCTGTCTGCATCTTGGATTGGCCTGCTTATTGTGATAGAAATGAAAATAATAATGCGATAGTTCATTTCCAACAACTCCACAGGTAGAGATAATAATAATAGACGCAAATAAGCAGAACGTCAAGCAGGCAAGATGACTCACTTCGGTTCACACATATAGATAGGAAGGGCTGGGTCTGGGACTGAAGCCCAGATCCCACATCTAACCTCTCAGCCTTGTCTCTAAAATACACTGCATGGAAGTCCTCTTCTGGTGGGACAACGGGTTAAGTGCTGTGCTGTGGAGCTGTCGGCAACTGCGGCATGAGTTCGACACCTGGCCGGGGAGATTCCCACATGGTGCAGCAGACCTCTCCTGCCTCACCAGCTGCTCCCCTCAGCAGTGTATTTCCGTCGATCTGCCTGTTCTGCTCCCCACTCTGTCTCTGATGAACTCTCTTACTGCCCCATGCCTCTGGCCTGCACCATAGCTTGTATGCAAAAATAAAAATAAATCTTAAAAAAAAAAACAACCAATAAAATACACTGTGTGGAACATCCTCAGGAATTGTGGGGCCATCAACAAATGGGAGAGCTTGTCAGCCCAACAGCTTGTATGAGCATCTAGTACATACCTGTCTTGCTTTTTGGACAGAAGGATTCCTGCCCTTGTGGAACTTGTGGAACCAGAGAACTACCACCATCCAGTAATAGTTACATGCATGCTCTGAAGAGACCGTCTCCCCTGCTCATAAACAAATACAGAATAGACTGATGCCTTCTGCCTTCTGTGACACGTCCTGACCCATCCATAGCCCACTGGAGAGGAGCAGCCTGGGACTCTACAGATGGACAGTCTTGGCTCTGGGGCTCCTGCTGGGCTGGCCGAGCCTGTCTCAGCGCTGTGCCTAGTCTGAGGCTGTCCCTGCACAGCCCCCTCCTTTCCCCTCTCCTTTCTCAGGCGTCAGACCCACATCACAGTCTGAAGTCTCTCCCCGCTCCCTCCTGCTCCCGTTCTCACTCTTTAACCTCTGAGGAGGTCTCCTCCAGTAAATCCTGCATGGCTCTTCCTATCTTTGTGCCTGCCTCAGGGAAGTTTTGGAGCATCCTGACAAAGTGAGGTTTGTGTGGACTCCTATCGTGTGAGGAACTAGAGTAAGGGAGGGTCTGCATTCCTCGCGGAGCAGGGGAGAGGGCATGATGGTGAGAGAATCAGTTAAAAAATAAATGACTCTGCTCTTGGGTGTTCACCCTTGGGTGACTCATGGAACCCCATTGTACCTCAGTTTCCTCTCCAGCAAAATGAGAATAATAATAAAAATAGTATCTCCTTCTGAGGACTGTTGGATTAAATGAGATTCCCTAGCTGTGTCCTGGGGGAGGCTTGGCTGAGCCTCAGCACAGGACGGAGTGGGGGGGCCTCGCCTCAGGGCTCCGGAGAGGCCTTGCATCGCTGGCCTCTGCAGACTCTCGGGGTGGCTCCTCTTGCAGAAATTAGAGCTGGGGTGGTCCAGGCCTGTGTCTTCTCTGCCCACAAATATGGACCTGGGCAAGGACTGCCTCCTGGGTATTTTGGCTGGGATGGCTGGTGTCACCGAGGCAGCCCAGCCATTATCTGGGTCATTTGATCCCAGGAAACTGCCAAATCAGATAATTTGGGTGGCTGGCCTGTCCCTCTGGATCGGATGTCCTGAGTAATGGCCCTTGTCTTCCCCTGGCTGGGTCCTATGTAGACATAGGACCTTTCAGTGAGCCTGAAATGAAAGCTGTTTTCAGCTGGCGTGGTCAAGGTCAGCCCTCGGAAGGTGCTCAGCTGGAGGGTGACATTCACCCCTTTATTGAGTGGCTCAACTGGCGATGCTACACAGTGTATCAATCAGTAACTAATAAAGGTGAAACTATGGAGGGCTGCACATATTTATATTAAAAAAGATTTTTTAAAGATTTATTTATTTATGCATACAAGCTGGAATGCAGGCCAGAAGGTGCGGGGGCGGGGGTGGGGGTGGGGCGGCGGTGAGAGGATTCACCAGAGACAGAGTGGGGAGCAGAACAGGCAGATCGACTGAAATGTACTGCTGAGGGGAGTAGTGGGTGAGACAGGAGAGGTCTGCTGTGCCATGTGGGAAGCTCCCTTGCCGGGGATCGAACTCATGCTGCAGTGGCTCTGGATAGTTTCATAGTGCTGAGACTTAACCCCTTGTGCCATCAATTAAAACACATTTTAATTGAAATGTAATACCCTTGCATAAGTGTGCAAATGTTCAGGAGCATGTTCACAAAGAACACATCTGAGTAATCAGCACCCAGACGGACAAAAGGAACATTATCAACCCCCAGATGTACCCCCAGTCCTAGCCCAGCAACAACCTCCCACCCCACGTAACCACAACGCTGACTTCTAGCTGCTTGCTTCATTTTGCAATTTTCAACTTTATATAAAGGGCAGCAGACAGCATCTTTGGTTCCTTTGTTCACATGGGTGACATCCACCCACGTGGTCGGGGAAGAAGTCAACTCCCTCCTTGCTGGGGAGCGTCCTATCAAATGAACACAGCACTCTTTGTCTGTCCTTCCCTTGATGGACAGACATTTGCCTCCTCTCTAGATTTGGATGATGACAAATGGTTTGTTCTAGCATGTGTATTTGGGGGAAGATATATTCATGTTTGTGTAGGTATCAGCTCTTTTTTTTTTTTACAATTTAATAAATATGAATTAGAAAGAGATGAACTTATAATATTCTCAATTTTTTTTCCATGATGATATAAACATTCTTTGGGATGGGGAGATAAAGGGATGATGGCATTAGGATGAATCCTTCTGCCTGAAATCTGGTTTAGGAGATCCACCTTGCCATCCTCGGGCTCCTGGAAGGAAGTGAGGATTTCTGTAGGTTTTCAGAAAGAGTTTTAGAGCAGAAGCCCTGTTCAGCATCCTTTTTTTGGAAAAAAAATTTTTGGCGTAGAAGAACTGGGACGTAGGCCAGAGGTACAGGGTGTGAGCGGATTCACCAGAGACAGAGTAGGGAGCAGAACAGGCGGACTGACTGAAATACACTGCTGAGGGGAGCAGCTGGCGAGGCAGGAGAGGTCTGCTGCGCCATGTGGGAAGCTCTGGCCGGGGATCGAACTTATGCTGTAGCAGTGATAGTGCTGAGGCTTAACCCCTAGGCCACCAGGGAGGCCCCCTTTCAGCATCTTATCCACAGGGACCCCTCCTCACACAGAAACTCCTTGGAGCTTCAGTTCTGTCTTCCATGTAGCCTGTGTAACTTCACTTCTCAAGGGTTTCCCCTGTTTAAAAAAAAGTTTAGGATTGGATGGTCTTCCTAGGTGTTTCCAGTTCTCGAGTAATTTAAAATGAACTGCTATGGATAATTAATTTTAACAATGATCATTTGTTGAATGCTTACATTAAACAGTTTCTATACGTTATCTTATTTAATTCTTCCAAGGGTTATTATCCACATGGTATTGTTGAGAACTGAAGTTCAGAGACATTGAGTCTCTTCCTCAAGACACAAAGCAAATATCAGAACAGGGGAAGGAATGAAGCCAGACTATGAAGCCACTCTAGCCTCCACTGCTACCTTGTTTATTTTTCTTAAACAAAATATTTCAGGTACACAAAAAAGTAGAGAGAACAATATAACTTCTCTGTCTCTGCCAAATCTTTTCAGAAATAGAGCATTGAGAAAACAGTTAAAACGTTCTGGAATAGTCCCCTGGCCCCTAGCTTCCCACAGCAGCATGCACCAATCCCAGGTATGTTTCTCTGTCTTTACCATACATAAATGCACTCCAAAAAAATACTGCATTGTTTTTCAGATGTTTGAATTTTATTAAATGGTATTCTGTATGTGACCCTTTGCAACTAGCTTTTTCCCACTCAGCACTACAGTATAATGACACACAGTGTTTAGTTCATTCATCTTTCCCTTTTAGAATTGACTGGAATTGACCCATCATTCTCTTGGTGGGTATTTAGAGTCTTCGCAGCTTTTTGCAAGTAAAAAGTGCTACAGCGCTCTTTCTACGCACCTTGGCCTCTTTCACCAAAATTTCAATGGTTGTCTCTTCTGATCATACTGGGCTTTCTTTTGATCTGAATGTATCTGTCATAATACTGGCCCACTTTATTCATTCATTGAGTTTTTTCCTGAATGTCCATGCTACAGATAGAATGTTTGTGTCCCCTTGATTTTCATACGTTGAAACCTAATGCCCCATGGGATAGTATCAGGAGGTGGGGTCCCCATGAATGGGATTAGCACCCTTATAAAGAGGCCCCAGAGAAATCCCTCACCCGTCCTGCACTGACCACCCAAGAAGACGCCCTCTCTGATCCAGGGTCCCAGTCCCGACATTGAATCTGCTGGCACCTTGATCTAGGACTTCCCGGCCTCCAGAATAGTGAGAAAGAAATTCCTGCTGTTTCAAGGCCACCTGTGTATGTTATTTTTTTTAAGATTTATTTATTTATGCATACAAGCTAAGGTATAGGCCAGAGGCATGGGGAGGCGAGAGGGTTCACCAGAGACAGAGTGGGGAGCAGAACAGGCAGATCGATGGAAATACACTGCTGAGGGGAGCAGCGGGCGAGGCAGGAGAGGTCTGCTGCACCATGTGGGAATCTCCCTGGCCGGGCATCGAATTCGCGTCACCGCTGCTGACAGCTCCACACTGCAGTACTTAACCGCTGCACCACCAGGGAGGCCCCTGTGTATGTTATTTTATATAGATGCCCACATGGACTGACAACCTACTATGTGCCAAGCACATATGACTGTGTGGGATGCCAGGGACAGAGAAGTGGTTAGTCTCTGCAGTTTGCATGGCAAACCAAGCACCAGCCACTCTCAGATGGTTTAGGGGGATATGAGGAACTTACAACAGAGAGGCCAGGGAACTCAGAGATGGTCAGTCAATGGTGGAAGCAGAAATGTGGGGTTGTAGAGGGTGGCTGGCCCACCCTGGGCTTCGTGCTCAAACTCTGCAATTAAAAGGCCTCTTCCATCATGTACCTGCACCTACGGCAAAGTCACAGGGACATTTGCAATTTCCTCATCTCAACCTTAGTCTCTCTTGCACATCAATGGTGATGTGTGTGGATCGCTTTTCAAAAATTTTTTATTTTTTGCAATAGCTTAGTATTTTAACGGATCACTTTTTAGTGCTTGAAAAAGATCTGACTCTGGGAAATCCAGGCATGCTCAGACTCCGGGGCTGGAACTGTCCAGAGCCCTGCATGAAGGGAATCCTCGCTTTGCCTCGGAATCATGCTCTCTCATGCAATACTGTAGTGGTAGGTCCTGGTTCATGAGGAATTCACACACTTCCGGCTCTGGAGCAGGCAGTCTAGGCATGCCTGTCATTGAGCTACATGAAATCTTCCTAAGGCTGGGCCTTTCCTTCTCCATATTTTCAAAGATGAAGCCCAGAAGGACAGCTAAGTTACCCAAGGCCACTCACTGAGGAGGAGGCGGAGCTGGAGTTCCAGTCCTGGTCCAGCTGACTCCTGCATCCTTCATCTCAACCCTCCAGGCTCTGCCAGGATTTGCCCAACATTTCTGGAGAAAGGATCCCTCCTTCCTACTTTTGAAAAATATCACTCCACAGGAGTTGCTTACCGACTGACGCAGCCCACTCACTACTCTCGCGTTCTCTCCATTTGCATCAACTACTCAGGAAATTAGCACAAATCCTATTTTTAGATGCTGTGGTTCAAATGACAGTGATGTATGGGTTAGAGGCTCATTTTATGAACATCGCTGGGAGGTGTTGCTTGATCTTATGCTCGGAAACTTTCTTATATCACCCTGTTTCGATCTTTATAATTTATTTCCAAGATCACTTTGCTGCTTTTCTGTCCTCCCTGAGTCCAGCAGCAGATTTTGACCAGAAACCATATAATTCTGAGCTGAAATAGAAGGCACAGAGTGAGAAAGAGGCCCCCTCTCAGAAACCTGAGACACAAGTGATGGCAGAGATCAGTCGGGGGAGGAGCAAGTCCTCCGAAAAATTAATTTCCCAATACTCTAGAAGAAGCACTTCCTTCCTTCACCCCCTTGATTGTGGGTCTTAGACAAAAATCCTACAGCTTCCTGACTTACTTTTGATGGTTCATCACAACATCTTAGTTTAAAATGCCAGCGATGGGACTAAACGATGCTTTTGGGGACCCCTGGCAACCCCAAGAACTGGGCAAGGAAAGAAAAAGAGAACAAAAGGAAAGGGAGAGGAAGTGAATGAATCAAATACAAAGAAACAACTATACCCACCGACTTTCACCAATTTAATTCTTGTCAATATTGGAAGGGACCTTAATTCCTGTTTTACAGATGAAGCAACTAAGACCAGAGTGCTCAAGCAACTTAAACGAGGTCACACAGTTGGTAACTAGAGGCTAAGAGTGCAAGCTTTAGCAAAGAAAAACAGAGAACACACAATGAAATTTGAATTCTAGGGGAAAATTTTAACATAGATGTGTCCCATGGAAAGCCACAGATTTATTCTAAAAATTTAACCTGAGCATCCTGTATTCTACTGTGCATCCCTTGCTGAAGTTTATTTATTTATTTTTTTAAAAGATTTATTTTTTTTATTTATACATACAAGCTGGGGTACAGGCTGGAGGCGTGGGGCGGCGAGAGGGTTCACCAGAGATGGAGCGGGTAGCAGAACAGGCAGATCAGAAATACACTGCTGAGGGGAGCAGCGGGCGAGGCAGGAGAGGTCTGCCGCACCATGTGGGATTCTCCCCGGCCGGGCGTCGAACTCGCGTCGCCACTGCCGACAGCTCCACAGCGCAGTGCCCAACCACTGCGCCACCGGGGAGGCCCCCTTGCTGAAGTTTAAACTCAGTTCTTGCCATTATTTCTCAGACGTGATTTTACTATGGAACATAGACGAGACCATAGAAGATGATTTGTGTTCACCACCCCTTGATACTGGCTGGGCACAGGTGCCTGGCTTTGCACCTGTTATTTCACCTTTTCACTCTTATATCACCCTATAAGTAGGCATAATATTGTACCCACTTGATGGGTGAGGCTCAGTGAGATGGAATAAGTTGACCATGGTTACACAGCCAGAAAGTAGCTAAACCCAGGTTTGAGCCCAGTTTTATTTTACCTAAAAACAATCACTAAAAACCAGCTTCTTCAAAAGTTAAGTTTTAACACAGGTACAGAAGAGTAATTGATACAAAAAGATATGGGTCAATAACTTATCACAAGTTACCAATTAGGTCAAGAAAGAAAAACTGTCCAGTACTTCATGACGTTTCAGATGCTTCCTCCCAATTTCAACTCTCATCATCTTCCAAGATACCCCCATTCTGAATTCTAACTTTCTAGATGAATTTTCACCTATTCAGATGTTATGTAAGTGAATTCATACAGCGGGTCCCCTTAGTGTCTAGTTTCTGTCACTCAACATTATGCTTGTTGGATTCACCCCTGTGGTTGTGTATAGGTGGACTTTGTACGTGTTCATTGCTGTATAGTATTCCACCATGTGAACATATACTGTGAACCCATTCTACTTTGGAGTTATTTAAAAATTTCCTATCATAAGTAACAAAAATTCCTGCTGCGAACATTCTTGTACACGCCTATTGGTAGACATAAGCATGCATTCCTGTTGGATAGACACCTAAGAGTAGAAATGCTAGTCATGGGGTAGATACATATTCTGCTTTAAGTAGATAATGTCACACAAGTCTTCAAAGTGTAAAAAGTTACACTCCTATGGGCAGAGTATTCGATTTCCAGTTGTTCCACATTCTCACCAGCACTTGGAATTGTCAGTCTTTGTAATAGTGCCTTTCATTTTAATAGACATGTTCCTGATTTTTAATTAGATTGAGCTTATTGGTTCTTTTAATGAGTTAATTGGCTCTCTGAACATCCTTTTTGTGTAGCATCTGTCCCAGTTTCTTGACCATTTGGCAGAGTTGTCTATCTTTTACTTATTGATGTGTACACTTTTTGTGGTAAATTCTAGATAGAGGTCTATAGTGATGGGTGTTGAAAATATCTGCTCCCCCTCTGTGGCTTGACTTTTCACTTTCTTAATCATGTATTTTAGCAAGAAATTCTTATAACTTTAATGCAATGAAATATATCAGTGTTTTTTCCCTTGTATGAGAAATCTTTTCCTACCCCAAGGTTATATGGGTTTCTAGAAGCTTTGTTGTTTTGCCGTTTGCATGAGATCTATAACCCTACTGGATAGATTTGTGTACGGTGTAAGGCAGATGGATTGGAAAACCCAGTATTGTAATGGTGGCAAATCTTCCTAACTTGACCTATAGATTCATTGTCACCCCAATCCAACACCAATAAGTCTTTTGTTGTTATATGAGGGACCTCATAAATGGATTTCAAAGTTAATATGCAAATTAAAGACCAAAATGGCCAAGATAATCTTGCTGAGAAAAAGAAAATGTAATTTTACTGCTATTAAGACTATTACAAAGTTATAGTAATGGACACCATGTGATGTTAGCATAAAGATAACAAAATCGACCAATGTGATAGAAATGGAAAGTCCTAAACACTCATCCTGCACACACACAAGGGGACAAACGCTTTGTGACAAAGGTGGCCCCCTGAGCAGTGGGGGAAAGACAGCTTTTTCAATCAATGGCTTTGGGTCAATGGGATGTCCATATGGGGAAATGCAAACTTGTCTACAGAGTTCCCACTTTTAACCACCCCAGGATGCAATGATCTCATATTCTTGTACGATGGTGAGAGTGATGCTCACATCACAATTTTATTTCTATGATTTTACAGTTTTTAGTACTGTGATGGTGCAAGCTATTGTTTACCACAACAACCCTAAGAGGCAGGCAGGGAAGACTCGATTGGGCCTTTCAGGGATAATGAAGCAGGACTTGAAAAGGGGAGTTACCCACCCAAGGACAGGGTCCAAATCCCAAGCTTCCCCCTGCTTGATTCCAAGCTTGGGGCACTTTCCAGTTCAAGAGGTGCCCAATTGCCATTCCTAAGGGGGGTTGGGGAAGGGCAGGGAGAAATAGGGTGTGGTGGAAGTGGACTGGGAGTTGCTAGAGGTCATAACTACCCTCCTAGACCCCCTCTGCAGAGGGCTCCTGGCCAGGTGCCAGACCCTCATCCTCTCCCCAAAAGAGGTATGCCACCAAAGCAGAGAGAGAGATGTGATATAAGTTGGGGTGGGGAGAGGTGGGCATGGGAAAGGCATATGGTCTGCCATTTGGAGCAGTGCTGGCTACTGGGCGGGGGTAGAAAAGCTCAGATCTGAGCTGAGCTCTGCCATGAACTTGCTGTGTGCCCTTGGGCAGATGTGCCTCGGTTTCCTCATCTTTCAATGGTCTAATTCCAATACCTACCCCTTAAGATGATTGTGAAGAATTAATGGAAATTGTGCCTGTCACTTAGTACAGACTCAACAATTGTAGCAATCAATGTTAGTTTCATTCAGATCACTTCTTGCTAACATAAAGCAACAGCTGCCATTAATTGAGCATTCACTTATCTTGATATCTTCTAGTCCTCAGAACAACTCCGAGGGGCCTGTTGTCTTTTCTACCCCTGTGTTAAAGATGCAGAACAGGCTCTGAGAGGCGCCGCTGCCAGAGACAGAACCAGGCTTTAAACCCAGGTGGCCTGGACCTTAAGGTCACCTTCTACTGGTCCTGTCCCTCTGGGGGTGACACCTGAGCATGTTCTGTTTGTGATGGAGTGGGTGAGGGTCAGTGAACAAGTGTGTGACACCAGTAGCGCCCTACTCCAGGGAATGGAATGATTAGGTATTCCAAGCAGGGGGCACAAGGTGGTGTGGGGGAAGGGAAAGGGTCAGAGCAGGAGTTGCCCAGTTGGTAACTGGATGAAATGCAAAATCCCCAAGCTGGTAGGACTTCTCTTGGGCTTGTAGGGTAATTACAGCTGGGGTTGCTGGAGTGGGGGGATATTGGACATCCAGTCCTAGGAAAGGATTTATGAGCTGTCTTTGCCAGGCGCTCCCCATCTCCTGATACAGGATGGGGTCTGTGGGATGATTCTCTTTGTGCCTGCTGCTTTTACATGGAGGTAGAGAAGAAAGACTAGAAGGAACTACATCATGATATCAACTATCAGAATCTCCCGGTGGTGGGAATAGGGCTGATGTGCTTTTCTTTCGTACTTTTCAGAATTTTCTGAATCATTTACATTAGACAAGAATGAATTTTGTAGTTGGGAAAAGAATGTGCTCTAATAAAAGACACACAGATATGAATTCTTGTTGCTGGTCCCACTTTAGAGCCACTCTTTGAGGCCCAAGCTTAACAGATACTGGCTGTAGAGGTCAGAAAGTCCAAGGTTCAAATTCTGGTTCTGCTGCTTTCTAGCTGTGCACACCCCCACCTTACTGCCCCCACCCCCAGCCAGCCCCTTAACTCTCTGTTTCCTGGTTCTCTGAATAGAGCTGGAACTAACTGCTTCCAGGGTTGTTTCGATGACTCCGTGAGATGATGGCCTGGGTCTGAAGCGCAAGAGGGTCTCTTTCAGCGGTGACTCTTGTCACTTGCTGTCTCGTGGGATGGCCTCTTTCTCCTGGAGATCATTTGAAGGTGGGTTAGATTTTGTGGAAACTCTCTACAAATGAGGGTATAGATGTTCAGAGGCTTGCACAAGGTCGCAGAGGTCTGAAGATTTCTGAAACAGGCTCAAAGAGGGTAAGTGACAAGCTAGAAGTCACACCGTTGAAAGCTGCTGCCTGTTAAGACAACAAACCCAACACCAAAATGCCAAACCGCCCTTTGTTGGGTGTTTGCTCTTTTCGAGACACTGTGCTAAGATTTTTTAGCAACAGCAGCAGCAACCATAAACACGCCATTTGTTGAGCTACTCCTCAATGCCAGGTGGCTTGGCACTTCGCACGAACGTCTTAGTCAATTCTCCAAATAACTCTAGGACATGGGTCTCTTGAGCCCATTTTGCAGATGAGGAGACTGAGGCTCAGGGCCCCAGCCCTTTGCTGAAGCTCGCAGCAGGGCGGGCACCCAGTGTGCCCAGCTCCCCGGGAGGCTGCGGGAGGGCCAGGTGGCACGCAAGGAGTTAAGCGGTAGGCAGTGCTGTGGCTCTGTGTGAGGAGCGCGCCGGGCTGAGGCGCGCTGCTGGCAGCGGCGGCGGCGGCGGCGCGGGGAGCTGAGGCTGGAGACGTGAAGTCCGGGGGAGCAAGCCAGTGAGGGAGGCAGCGAGCCAGAAGCGAGGCGGCTGGAGCCCGGCGCTTAGCCGCAGCCGGTGCCCGGCGCACAACGGGCCCGGGCATCCCCAGGGTGGGTGTCTGCGCGGGGCCTCGCCGTGGCGCGGGGCGCCCGCAGTGCCGCCCGCCGGCCAGCCCGCCCGAGCGCCAGGCTCGCGAAGCCGGGCTTTCTCTTCCTTTCGCCTCCGCCCGCCTCCCCAGCTTGCCGGCTGGCGTCGCCACCGCCTCCTCGTCCCTGGCCACCGCTGTCGCTGCTGCTGCAATCCAGGACGCACACTCTTCCACTTTCCCGCTGGAGGCGCGGAGGATGCCCCTTGCACCAGCCCCGGAGAAATAGCCTGGGCCGGGCTGGAGCAGCCTCGGTGGCGAGAAAGGAAATCCAGACTCCTTTTTCTTGGATGCCACTGCAGCATCTGGCGGCTGGGAAGGCGCCCACTGAGCGGGCTCGCCAAGCGGGACGCGGAGTCGCAGAGAAAGACCCCCGCTCCTGCTGAGCTCCGGCAGAGTTTGCAAGTGGCCGAAACCCCTCAGGTAAGGGCTGCCGGGCCTGGGCTGGGTAAGAGGGCTCCAGAAAGAATCCACCATGAAGCTGGCGGCGGGGAGCTGCTGGGAAACGGTTCTTGCCCTCCATCTGGGCTTCTGGTTCCAGTTGCTCCTGGCTGACAGGGGGTTCAGCGCTCAGAGCCAGGTGAGTAAAGACCCAAGAGTGGTGACAGCCCGGCTCTGGGTATATGACAAACTTTCTCTCCTTGGCAGAGGGTGGGACATTTGGCCTGCTCCGCTCATGGGGGGAAGGGGGGAGTCATTCCTTCCATTCCAGGCATCCTGCTGGGTTCCCAAAGGCAGGGGCTGGGGGGCTTGTCAGGTTGCATTGAGTAAGGGGGTCTGTAGTGGGCCCCTTTGATTTGTTTCATGAGTCACCCCTTTCTTGGCCAATTCAGAGTTCCGAGGGAGAATGAGCTGGTCAGATTTCCAAGTTGGCTTTCCACGGGGCTTGTTGGAGGTGATTCTCTGGTGAATGAGGTTTGCTATCATCTGGAACCAGCATCCAGGGCTGCCAGAGCGATGGGCTTCGTGTCCGGGGCTTTGCAGGCTTGTCTGTGTCAGTTCTGGGGTGTGTGTGTGTGTGTGTGTGTGTGTGTGTGTGTGTGTGTGTAAGGAGGGGTGAGAGCTGGAGACAGAGCTGTGCTCACTCAGCCAGATCGCTTCCAACTAAGCAGCCCCAAGTAGCTTTGCAGGAGCCGACTCACCTCCTTGGCAGAGACACTAGCGAAGGCAGGGATCACCTCCAGTTCCCTGCAGCTCCATACATGAACAAAAGCTTTGGGGGAAGTTCTGGGGGCTGCTTGATAGGACCCTTCAGGTGGGAACTGGGCAAGTATGAACTTGGAGCTGCAAAGGGGCTGGAACGGCAACGAGGCAGGAGCCCCTGGCTTTCTCATTGCCAGCTCTGGGAATGTGGGTGGTCCGCCATACTCCAGGCCCCTAGAGGCTCTGCTGAGCTCAGTGCATAGCTCATGAGTTTGGCCAGATTATTTTTCTTCCTAATGAAAATCACATTTCGAAGAGGCCACCAGGTCACCAAGGATCATTTTGATTCCCCTCGTGTGACCATAGTCCCCTAAATGGTGTCATGCTTCCTTGCTAGAATAGGGTTGGGGTCATTGCCATGGACTGGTTGGTCAGTGAGACAGGCAGGGAGGTGAAGGTTGGAGACAGTCTCCTGGCCCTGTGATCCCTTGCTTGTCCTGGCCTCTGCCTCTGGGGAATAGCATCTCTCTGTGGTTCCCGCACAGTTCTTGAGACAGGAGCTGGAAATCTGAGGATCTCCTGCACTGGCTTGGGATTCTGACCTGGGGCCAGACTCGGAGCTGCTTCACTGGGCTGCTGAGACCCAGGAATTCCTCCAGGGTGTCTGGAGGCCAGTGCTTGACGTCCTGGAGAGACCCAATCTCTAAGTCAGGACGTTGAGTTTCAAGTCTGCCCTCAGTTTGCTGTGTGACTGAGCAAATCACTAGACCTCTCTGGGCCCCAGTTACTGCTTCTGCAAAAGAGATTTCACAGGTCTTCTGAGGTCCCAGTTCAGAGATTCTATGACTCTGAGTATGTCAACCAAATCACAGGTGAATTTTTCAAAATCCCAGGCAGTGATGTAACTTAGTGTTTAAACCACCCAGGACTCAGGCACATCTGTTTAACCAGTTACACGCCCTCCAGTCTCTGTCCCTCCACTGAAAGGAGAGCATTCACTGTTTCACTTGGGGGGGGGGGGGCTGGAGGGTGCAGGGACCGTGTTTAATACAGAGAAGAAGCCTCGAGAAGGCTGGAGCTCCATGGATGCAGCAGGAGGGCTGTCTGAGTGCTGGTCTTGTGTGTGGGCGTCTGGATGCTGTTTTCCCCCGGGGAGTCTGGTGCTGTCCCACCTGAGCACCAGGTGATCCTTGACTGGAGTGTTGAGCCCTTGTTCTCTCCAGTCACCTGACACCTGCAGTCCCCGCCCCCTTGTGCTTCCTCCTAGAAGCACCAGCAGCTCTGAGTGGGGAGCTGGGTGGTCTGGGAGGGCTGGCTGCACCCAGCTGCTGCATCACCATGACGACGCCTGGAGGTGGAGGTGAGCTGTCTCCATGGCTTCAACTTTGCAGCTGTGTAGGGACCCAGGGCAGAGAAGTTCACATGTCTGGGTGCCAGGCACCCAGTCGACTGAGGCTGTCTGAGCCGTGAGGAACAGGCCCCTGGGAAAGTGCCTGGCCTGTGTGTGAGAGGCGGGGGGAGGGCCCTGAAGCCGTGGGGAAGACAGCAGATGGAGCAGTCTTATTTCTTCTGAGTGGTTTTGAGACTTGGGACATCTATATCCCTCCCTGAACTAGGGGTCCCTGGGGCAAGCTGACGAGCTGAAACCTCTGGCGGGCTGGTGGCCTGCGGTAGGGTCGGGCAGCAGCCAGACTGCCATGTGTGGCTCCATCTGCAGGCTTGACTTTTGGGACTCAGAAAACGCAGTTTGCTTCCCTAGTGGAATAGGGTGTGTGTGTGTGTGTGTGTGTGTGTGTGTGTGTGTGTGTGTGTGTGTGAGCGTATGTGTGCACGCGTGTAGACACTTGTGCATGACTGTGTGCACTTGTGTGCCTTCTCATTCAAGTTCATGCACATGTGCTCATGTGACTGTGAATCACACGTGAGCCATGTGTGTGTGCACACATGTGAATAGTGTCTGTGTGAGTGTGCACGTGGGAGACTGCCTGTCCCCAGATCTATGAGCATGTGTGTGCAATTGCCTGCCTGCAAGAAGAACGGGTGCTTGGGTGAGTCTGTGTGAGCGTGGGTGTGTGTGTGCATTTGGGAGTGTTTGCAGTTGTACGAGTGTGAGTTGCGTGTCCGTCTGTGGCGGTGCAGGTGCCTGACTGCAGATGCTCGCTGTGCTGTGGGGAATGGCCGGGCTTGGGGGCCAGGCAGGTCTGCCCAGAGCGGGCTTCAGTCGCGGTCTGCGCTGGTCTGTCCCTGTCTGTGTGGGCGCCGCTGAGAGCCTGCAGGTGTGTCAGTGTACACGGGGCGTGTGGTGATGAGTGTGAACTTGTGGCATGTGCTTGCACACCTGTCTCTTCATGTGCTCTTCTGTGTGCGTGTCCGCTCCTGGGTGTGTACAGCATTGCACGTTGCTTGTCTCCCTCCATTGTGAGTGCAGCTGCTTGTCACAGGCACCTTCTGTGCGTGTCCCTGTGTGAGCTTCTGAGCCTGTGTACACGGCACGTTCAATTTTGTGTCTACATGTGTGTTGCAGTGAGTGTGTCCTGCAGTCTAAACTTCTGTGCACACGTGTCTGGTGCATGTGTGTGCCTGTGCACAGCATGTCTGATTGTATCTCCGTGTGCCTGCCTGCGTTTCTGAGTGTGAGGATCTGCGTGCATCGGTTGCCATGTACACAAGAGTGTGTCTCTGTGTGCATGTGCGTGTCTGCGGTGCATGCTCCTGGGTGTTGCAGTATAACTTTTGTGCACGTTTCAGTGTCTCCAAGGACGGGCACCTGCCTGTTTCCAGGGAGGAGCGTGCTCCGGACGTGTCTGGGGCTGTGTGACGCCTGTGTGTTTCGGAGCGTGTGCGTGCCCGTAGGTGTGCGTGGTGTCTAGAAAAGGGCTCTTCTGCCCGCCCTGCGGTCCAGTCCGGTCCGGTCCGTGCCGTGCACCTGCAAGCACTGACTCAGTGGCAGCGCCGGATCCCACTAGGGCCCGGGACCCGCAGGGTCCTTGTCCTGGGACTGGGCTCCGAGGCCCTGCGTTCCTGCCCCGGCCCCCTCGGCCCTGCTGCAGCCCCCTCTCTCTGCCTATGCTTAGGACAGTTGCTGAGCAAACGCACAGATGTTGAGCGCGCAGGTATAATTTTAGGCAGAAGGTCTGAAAATAGGCAGCCTACGCCGCACCGAACATCTCGACAGCAGTGCTTCTAATTAGGAGCAACTTGTTTTCCTTAAATAAACAAATCAAGTGAGGGAAGAAATTGCCCGAGATTAATGGCTCCCCAGAGCAGGTCCAGATGTCGGGAAGATGGGGACTGGGTCCCCACGAACTGAGTGGTGCTGCTGCTAGGGTCTCTTCCAGATTTTGACCCAGAGCGGATGTGGCAGGAGCTGAAGTGAAAGCGGGTGAGGAGATCAGGCCAGGGCCAGCGAGGGGTCCCTTTCCAAGGTCTGGCTGGTGTTTGGTTATTGGGTGGATGCATCCGTGGCTCTCTCTCACCCTCCTCCCTGCCCTTAGCTTTGCTGCTGCTGTTCTTCCCACTAGAGGCGTAGGCAGGGCTGACCTCAGCTCCTGCGCTTTGGATTTGTCCAGCTGACTAGCTTGGGCCAGGAGCGTGAGGTGGCCCGTCCCAAGCATAGGCCTCAGGGAGGCCTGGCGCGTTTCTGCCATGGCAGGGGTTGAACTCCCTTCAGGTAACTGCTGCCTGCACAGCCTGGCCCCCAACAAACGTCTGTCAGGCTGCACTGAGCCCAAACCTCAGCCAAGAGGCTCGCTCAACTGAGCTCCAGCTGGCCTTGGCCAGGTTAGCAGAACGGCACTTTTTTTTTTTAAAGATTTATTTATTTATTTTATTTATACATACAAGCTGGGGTACAGGCCAGAGGCGTGGGGCGGCGAGAGGGTTCACCAGAGACGGAGCGGGTAGCAGAACAGGCAGATCAGAAATACACTGCTGAGGGGAGCAGCGGGCAAGGCAGGAGAGGTCTGCCGCACCATGTGGGATCCTCCCCGGCCGGGCGTCGAACTCGCATCACCGCTGCCGACAGCTCCACAGCGCAGCGCTTAACCGCTGCGCCACCAGGGAGGCCCAGAACGGCGCTTTTTATTGTACGTCGCGGGGCTTCTGTGGTTGGTTGTAGCACGCCCTGTGGGTGGCTCGCCGAGGCGGTCGCCAGCGGTCTGTAGTCCCAGCTCCAGTTACTGCACCACGGACGCCTGCACTTCTCACCACTGACATCTCATCCCCGTCTTGCAGACAACAACGGCAGGTCACGTTTACGGAGCATTTACCGGACAGCACACACCCGCCGGGGCTTCCTATAGCATGTGTGCTGACAACTCCGGCGGGTGGTTCCCGCACCGACTTCTGTCTTTACCTGGGAGGCTCAGAGAGGTGGATTGGCTCACCCAGGTCACACAGCCCAGAAGAAGCAGCTCTGGGGGCTGCACCCAAGTTGCTAGATGTCAGAAGCCACCATGGCACACACCTCCCCGGAGTCCCCGCGTGTGTTTGCCATAGCTGACGTCATGGCGTAGAGACGGCATCTTCCTCTTAACTCACCTGGAGATTGGGTGGGTAGGCTGAATTCCGTCCCAGCAGTGGGAAGTGTCTGGAGGGGGCATGATTTACTCATTCATTCATTCATTCAGCCAGCATCAGTTTTGCCGATGCTCAGCATTTGCTCAGAATCTTCTAAGTGTTACACTGGGTGTTGTGCAGTGAAGATCCGGAAGCGAGAGTTCCCACATCTGTCCTTAAGGAACGTACAGCCTGGGAAGGAAGCAGGAGAACCGGGGTTCTGGAGGCGGGATCCAGCCCAGCTTGACCCCCTGTGATGAGGATCCAAGGTCATGTGAACCAAGCGCCCCACACAGGGCCTGGCACGTGGGAAGCCTCAATAAACAGAGGCCCTTCTTCCTCCTGTCTTTTTCTCCTCTCCCTTCCTTATGCAGGAGACAGTTGAATGCCACAGCTAGAGTAACTCTGCAATGTGAGAAAGTGGGGCCCCGGATAGAAACAGGTCCCAGAAAGGGGGACCGGCCATCCTGGCTCATCTTACAATGAGAGAAGTTTTCCAGGGCACAGTATTTACTGCGAAAATGGGGAGAGCCCCATGCAAACCCGGGAAAACTGGTTACTCCAGTCCCAGAGGAGAGGTCTGACCCAGCTGGAGTGAATTAGAACAGACCCTGGCAAAGGACGCCCCCAGGCCAAACACGGCCACTGTCTGCTCCTGTGAGCCAAGTTTATTGGGACACTGCCACACCCCTTCATTAACGTTTTATCTATGGCTGCTTTTGAGCTATAACTGCAGAGTTGAGTAGTTGTGCAAAACCAAAAATATTTATTATCTGGCCATTTACAGAAAAGTGTTTGCCGACCCCTGAGCTATAAAATGCAGCTACAGTCCTGAGCCTTGACCAAATGAGGCAAGAATTCAACAAACTTGGCTGAATCTCTGTGGGTTGGTGATGTGTGGGGCTCACACCTACTCACAGGTGAGGCATCCAGCGTCAGGAGAGGGGCAGCAAGTCCAGGTACCTTGTGAACTGGGGGGATTCTTGGATGGCAAGGTGGAGACCCAGACATGGAAGAGATATTCCAAGGCCACCCAACCCATGGAGGCAGGAGGCCGTGTTGTCAGACCTGGAAATCTTGGAGGGCAGCTGCGTGCCCCTCCCAGCCCCAACTCCAACAAACTCACCCCAACAAACCCATCAGGCCTAGATGTTAAGTTTCTAGCTCAACTCCTAAATATTGTGTTTTTCTGATTCCCTTAAATCCTGCCTTGTCCTGTGAGTGCAGGGTAAGGAGTCCCCAGATGGGAGTGAAGACAACTGAGCGCTCTCAGCCCGCCGCCCCCCCGCCCCGCCCCTGACCTGTTGACTTAGTGTCTGTCCTGGGGCAAGCACCCTTCCTCTTGGGGCCTCACTTGTCCTGTCTGTACAATGGAACAATCTGTACAATAACCAGGAAGGACTTTTCCAGTCTGGACTTTTATGGCCCTGTTTTCTTTTCTAATCAGAGTAGCCCCAAAGCCTTAGTAAATGCTGGCCTCTGCTCCAAGGTAGTCCTAAAGGGCCCTAATCTGCAGACCCCCTGATGATGGTGATGGTGATGATGGTTCATGCATAGCCTCCCCTCCTCCTCTTCCTCCCTCCTCATCCTCCTCCTCTCCTCTCTCCTTCTGCTCCTCTCCCTC
>PVIJ01012320.1:0-50317 GCA_004024925.1 Scalopus aquaticus
TCTTCTGCCCATTTTTTGACTGGGTTATTGGCTTTGTTTTTGTTGAGTTGTGTGAGTTCCTTGTAAATTTTTGTTATCAGTCCTTTATCGGATGTATTGAGTGCAAAGATCTTTTCCCAGTTGGTAGGGTGTCTGTTTGTTTTGGTTAATGTCTCTTTTGCTGCACAGAAGCTTTTTATTTTGATGTAATCCCACCTGTTTATCTTGTCCTTCACTTCCTTCGCTTTGGGGGATGTGTCGTTAAAGATTTTGCTGAGATGTATGTCGTGTAGAGTTTTGCCTATATTTTCTTCTATAAATTTTATGGTTTCAGGTCTTATGTCTAGGTCTCTTATCCATTTTGAGTTGGTTTTTGTGCAGGGTGTGAGGCAGGAGTCTAGCTTCATTTTTTTGCATGTGGCTGTTTTCCCAGAACCATTCATTGAATAGACTGTCCTTGTTCCACTCCATTTTCTTTGCTCCTTTGTCAAAGATTAGTTGTTCATAGATAAATTCCTTTAATTTTGGGTATTCTATTTGGTTCCATTGGTCTTTGTGTCTGTTTTTGTTCCAGTACCATGCCGTTTTAGTTTTTATGGGGTTGTAGTATAGTTTGAAATCAGGGAATGAAATTCCTCCCTTTTCTTTCTTTTCAGTCAGGAGGGCTTTAGCTATGTGGGGGTTTTTGTGGTTCGTATTTGATCTATTTCTTTGAAGAATGTCATTTGCAGCTGCTTTTTAATCTATATTATTTTCTTCCAAAAAGTAACTAATCCAAAACTCACTACTCTTTAATAGATTTTAATAAAATACAGAATTTGATTTCCTTAAGTCCATGATTTAACATTTTAATATAGAGGTATCCTATCCTTTCCAATAAACACTACGAATGCACTGAACTTAATTATTCTGCCTCAAATTTAATCTATTCTTATTAAAATTTCAGGGTCACTTTTGTTCTATGATGTATTTAATGAGTAATCATGCTATTTTATTATGGGGATTTCTCTTATTCTCATCACTAACAATGCACAGAAAGGCACACTGGCATAGCCTTCTTTCAAACAGCTATCTTAAAAATATTATCTTCACTGCCACTTCCCTGGAGTTAAGGTGACCAATAGCCCTGGTTTGCCTGGGACTAACAGGCTTCCCAGAATGCTGGACTGTCAGAGTTAAAAAAAATCTGAAGAATCCTGTGCAAACTGGATGACTTGTCACCATACTAAAGAGAGTGGGTTACAAAATAAAGGTCTTACTCTCCATCTCTGTGCTGCCCTACAGATATATGTAATCATATTTTGGTTTTGTTTCTTTTATGACAATCTAAACAAACAAGAAATCATGTCTAGGAAGAGAGAAGCTATACCCACTTGTTAAAAATGTTTGACTTTGGGTGGCAGGACTATGGGTGATTTTTTTTCACTCCTTTTTTTTCTATAATTTCTCACCTTCTAAGGTGACCACTTTCATAGTAGTGAAATGAAAAACATGAGTTTTTTAACTTATGAGATAAAAATATATAATACCTATACCACATTAACTGTCGATCCCATTTCCAACAGAATATACAACAGAAAGGCTCACCTCTTAGAAAGATTTACAATTTTTCATATCTAGGAGTCACTAGCTGAATAATCTTAAGGAAGGTAACTGATCAAGAAATCTGGCTTTAGTCCCTTGCTGGGCAAAGGCCCTGGCTTTGTTCCCTTGCTTCTCAAAGTGCAGTGAGTGCATGGACCAGCAACATCAATATCACCTGGAAGCTTGTTAGAAAAGGATTCCAAATCCCACCCAACCCTCCTGAATCATACTCTTCAATTTAACAAGATCCCCAGGTGTCAACGCGGACCACAACGCACTCTTCAAGCAAGAGATGGATGCTTGCTGCTGACCTTTCTCGGAGAAGGGGCTGATCCAGAAGAGGGCTGGGAGACCGGGAGTGCTGGGAGGTGGCAAATGAAGTTTCCTGATGGAAATCGGCATTCCCTTGGTTACCGTAACTGGGCGAGGGTTTTCCAAACTTACTTGAATCTAAAGATGATGGTGATTCACTCCTTAAAATAATCCGTTCATCGGGCTCTTTGATAACCTGAGTGACAATGTGCATTATTCTTTAGTGGCAGTGCTGTTTTTGTTTGCTTAATTTAGATCTGGGGGTGGGGTAGAACAAGGAAGAGAACTGGGAGTAAGATGACAGAAGACCCGCCCAGAGGATCTCCAGCAACAAAAGAAGACTAGAGGCAACATTGCGGGAGGTAATGAAATTTCTGCATGTTTGGCACATTTTAGCAAGCCAAAATAAACTCATGCTCTGCACTTGACTTGTGAGGATTAGGGGTGTTTAGGCTTGGGGAAGATATAATTTTCTAACAAAATATTTAAATGATATGACATAAGAAGAATAGTATTATTTTTGACATACATCTATTCTCATGCTGTAACAGAAATTTGTGCCTTTACCTTGACAAACTAATCAAGTTTGAAGAATAAGTGATTTACCACCTCTATGTATAAAGAAAGGTATTTGATTAGAGAAAAAAACAATGAAAATACCTACTGACAATATAGGTATTGGGTCTAGCATCTCAATACACCCTCATCCTAAAAATGATAAGAGCTTAGATAAGGGGGGAAGCTAATTAAGACAAAGTATAGGGTGGGGTTTGGATGGCTCTTAAGTTCTAGTTAAACTACAGCAATTCCATAAGCAACACTAGTTGGAAATATGCTTTCCACCACTCATTGGGAAAAGCATAATACTTGACATAAGATAGCTGGAAATAAATCATTATACAAATGCTACTTCTAAAATTACCTTTACATTAGCTGCAAGGCTGTCAAGAGAAGAAGCTAGAAGAAAGAGGAACAGGTGTTTCAAAGACTTATTGTTACTGGTTACCCCTAAAACTACACTTAAATTTATTTCACAGCCGTACAAAAATATTGCACAATGAATGAATGATTAAGAACTTAAATGTTCCCTTATAAGTTACACTATCATTTTTAAGTCTCCCTTTAGTCACAGCAATTCTACCTATTAATTTTTCTGTTCTCTTGAGGTCATCAAGTTTATTTCATGACAGCACATGTGGATACAGAAGGGTAAAGAGAAAGTGATCAATAATTTCAGTAACTCTTAAACAACCTGAGAAACTCATATTTGCCCAGATGCCCAGAGCCTAAAAGAAAGCCATGTAGCTCTAATATAAATTTCAAATCCTGTGCCTCTTCTGATGATCTCCCCCTTATACATGGTTTTTGTGGAATCCTATTTATGCAGGAAATCATGAGTATACTTTTCCAAGGTACACGCAGATGTTAAAATAAGACAATGAATACATAAGAGCATGGAAAACAGTGTGGTAAAAATGTAACTTATTATGATTATCCTAAATTATAATAAATAAGCAGACCTAGTGCCAGAGAATGGTAAGAATAACTAGGAAGTAATAATACACACAGACAAAACCAATACTAAATTGGATCTCTCCAGGTTGGAAAAAAAAAAGCTACTGAAGTGAATATTTGCAGGGTTATACTAAGGCCATCATGGTTTCCCCCAGTGTGACAGGGGCTTACGCAGTGACAAGAGGCTTTTCCTGGACTGTTGATTCCCCTCTTGCTTACTTGAAGGAAGGAGGAGGAAGACATTAAAAGGAATTTTGAAAGCCTGCTAATTGTTACCTTCTCTGAGCATGCTTTTATGTGTGTGTCCATCTTGTCCCAGAAGGTCTCTTCTCCCCACTCCCAGTGAGCAGAGAAATGACAATGCCAAAGCCCTTTTCAACTATCATCACAAATGTGCCCTGGGGCTTAGTAGCCCCCTTGCTACTGGACTTGGGCACTCCGTTTCACAGGGAGCTTGACTTTGTTCCCTTGCTTCTCAAAGTGCAGTGCAAGGACCAGCAACATCCACATACATCACCTGGAAACTTGTTAGAAAAAAAGGACCCCAGGCCGCACCCAGTCCTCCTGAATCATAATCTGCATTTAATAAGATCTCCAGGTGACTTAAGTGCATAGTGAAGTGTGAGAGGCACTGCTTTATTCTGCCTTAAGCCTGGATGAATGAGTTAACAGGTGACCTAAACAAAGGTCTGACTCAGAAGCTACAGGAATTTCAAGAATCTGAGCCCAGAGATTTGAATGTCTTCTCGAAAATGTAGGTATTAAAAAACTTGGTGTGCGACCTATACACATTCTTCACCTGTCAGGATTAAGAATAGACAAAGGCTGAGACCACTCTGATAAATGATTCTCATTGTAATTGAACCAGCAGTAAGCCCAACTTGTCCTCTGAGGGAAAGGATATTTACTGCTGCTTGATTTCACAGTAAGAGTGAAGGTAGTGCTACTTTTATAGGCTACATGGGTGATTTTCAATCCAAAGGACTTAAATGTCAGAGGTGATGAAGTGCTTTCTGCTTCAAACCCTGTATTGGTTGGTGTAGGGTATATGAAAGAATGATCAGGATTTTCCACCCTTCCATTAATGATAGACCTCTGCAGTCCTACACGCATGCCTGATGGTGGGCACCTCAAGTAGGGTGTGGGCATGCATGAGTGGGCACACCTGGGCCTGGAGAGACTGAGCATATAAGGTGGCATCACAGAGCAGGAGAAGCAGCAGAAGCAGCAGCAGCAGCAGCAGCAGCAGCAGCAGCAGCAGCGAACAGAGTGTGGGGCAGAGGGCCATGAAGTGGAGTACAGGAAAGACCACGAGAGAAGCCCAGAGAACCCAGAAAGAGTAAAGACTCACTAGGGGCTGGGAGGCCTGCCAGACTCCTGGCCTCCCTGCCTGCCCTATACCTGGTTGCCTCACTGAAAAAGAACATTAAAAGCCTGAAAAAGCCACTGAGGACTCCAGGACTCCTCCTTTACCCATCTGGCAAACCACAGGGAACCTGCACTGAGCCTTGCTGGCACTACAGTTGGCAAGGAAATCTTGAGTATACAGGCTGCTATGTCAGACACAATGTTCCAAGAACACTGACTTGAATTACCTTAAGAGACTGTGTAGCCCCTTAAAAGTATAAACCTGAAAGCCTAAGATAGGGAATCTTGTGTCAAAGATGGTATAGGTCTAGTCCCACCAGGAATTAAGAGAATGGCAACAACTATCCTTTTCCAGCCTAAGAATTCTTATTAAATTCAGGAATGACTGAACTTCACAGCCAAGAACTTCAGTTCTGACATAGTTCATGAATTTCATTCATAAGGTAAAGGCTTCCAGGAGACCCCTTAACCCAGTGACTCTCCACTCAAAACTGTCAAATAATAATGAGTTGCCTTTTTAACGTTTTAACCTTCTTAGCTCTCATTCTCTCACAACTGTTCAATGGAGTTTTCCAAAATTGCATAATGTGCCACTCTACTGGCTAATGGAATGTGTTTTACAAATTTCTCACTTTTCATTTCTAATATTCTGAATGTTTACAGACATCATCCATATAAACAAAAGTACTTTGGCATCCTTAATATTATTTAAACATTTGAGATTCCTGTTCCTTAACCTAAGTGCTTCAGATAGAGCTGGCTCCCTCCTCACTGACATGGAATCTTATAAAACAGATATTACATCTCCTGATCTCCACTAATCCCCTGCTCTTCCCCATCCAAAGAAATGGTGAGTCTTATTTGTCAGCTACCAAAGATGCCTGTAGAAGACGCTCACACCAGTGTGCTCCCTGCTGCCATGAGAGCACACTCAGTGACTACACTTCTCAGCCAATCTCCTTCAACACTTAGGAGAACTGTGACGGAGACCCTACACAGCTGATATGGCCATGGGGGACTCCACCCTGGAAACTCCATGACTGAAGGGGACTAGAGAATTAGGCCCCAAGCTTCCAAAGTAATTTTTGACTCCTCAAAAGATTTATAAGGAAGAAACAATCATTTTGCCATAGAGAAACATATAAGGGTAACAAGAAACTCAAGTACCTCTTTTCATCAGATACGGAAAGTCTGAAAAATTAGATTTTCTTCTAGATTTCCGGGAATGATAGTCTGAAATACTCTCACCAAAGGGCTTTGCACTGTCCACCTAAAATGAAAGAAAATAAATAGGACTTGAATCTAGTTTTGCTGAATTACCCTTCTCCTCATTACTTATAATGCCTTTCTCCTCATCATGGGTCAAACAGGTGAGAAAAGATAAAGTTGGAAGTAAATTAAATCACAGCCTCCAAGTACTATAATTATTATACCCAACAGTACTTTAAATGTTATACCCACTAGGGTAACCTGACTGTCCCTTTCTTCAGTGAGGATAGAACATGAAGTTGTTAGCTAAATGTTAGTATAATGAACTAAAGTTGAACAAAAATTACATTCTAATCACTGGTAAGGATCCATCCTAGTGAATAACAAGTGAGTTTATTTCACAATTTTTAAAAACAGGACCAAGTTCCAAGTTCCTAAACAGTATGACCAATGTTGGCCCAGGTAGGGTTTTCCTTGAAGAGAAGGGATTATCTCAAAGTGACATTGTAATCTTCCACATTCCCTTCTCAAGGTCTATATTCTTAAAAAAAAAAAAAAAAAAAAAAAAGAAATGTCACTTAAGGGGACCATATTTTCCTAAGGAAAAATTGGACATGATCTGCAAACAGGTCAAAATTATTAAAATAGGGATACCTGCAGAGTGTCTATGACAATAGAGTTACTGGATTTTGTTTTTTATCTTGTTAATTTTTTTTTTAATTTCAAGAAAGCAGATTATAGTGTCACTATTCATCCTACTTTAGAAATATATTGATTAGAATTTTAGTCTTCACAACATCTAAACTTTAATTTAGCATTTTAATTTAAAATAAAAAGCAATTAATTTAATTTTAATTTAATAGCATCTCAATGCTTTTACTTAAAAAAACCTGAGACACCATCAGGGAATTAGACTAAATAAAAGAGTTACTATGTATAAAGCTCTCAGAAAGAAGCCTGGCACATAGTAAAGTATGAGAACTTGTTAAATAAAATAAATATCAAGCAAATGTTATTCTCTAAAAAGTCTACCAAGATTTTAAAGTTATGTAGTCCATAATGGCATATATTACTGATTTTATAAAATCTTATAGCAAATGGAATGAATTACATTGTCCAATAAGCTCAATTCAAGATTTTTATGAAGCTAGGTTTTTGCCACACATTTTTATCCAGGTAAGCATTAAGAAAAAAGGTGATTCTGTGGCTTCTAGTCAAACAATATCTGTTTTCCACTTAAAAGCAGACCTGATATACGGTCGTCCCAACAGCACCTTGCCTTTGGACTTAACCAACTTCATAGCTTATATCTAATATACAAACACTACCCCTAGTGACTTAAAGACAAGTGGTTAACTTGACAAAAATATCAATAATTAACATTCTGGAGAATAAGTCATGAATTAGAATGAGGAATAATGTTAATAAAGAATAAAAATAATATAAGAAATGTTTATAATGTAGCATGAACTGCATATATCAAGAAACCAACCTGTATATACAGTATTAATTACAATTTTGGGGGTAAAAAGTCTTGAGCATAAAAAATGTAAAAATGCAAAAAAAATTTTTTTAATTTTTAAATATATTTTTACTGTGTGGCAAGCCTATAGTTAATTCCTTTCTTGAACTTTTCATCATTTTCCACAACCTTTTAAGTAGACAAAATAAAAATAAATTAAGGAGACTAAGAGAACTGGTATGATTAAATTTGCCCACTATTTCCAGAGGGCTAAATCTAAGATAATATTAAAGACTCTGAGTATCACACATCACTGCTTCTTCTTGCAGACAGCATTGTTATTTATCTGCTTCAAAGGATGTTCACTGAGAAACCACCTCAGTAAGAGAAATCAAGCAGTTTTCTTTAAAACTGATGAAGCTTTAGTTTTCTTTTGAAACAGAGTATATGGCAGGCTTTGTTAAGCATCTTCTACCCCTGTCAGTTCACTGATTCTTCTGGATAATGACAGGTTAGCATGTGTAGACATCCCTCTCTACCAATAACTTTCAAAAATTAAAAATAGCAGTAGTTCACATTTACTGAGTCAGTTTCTGTAGAAGACATCATTATAGGGTTTCCTGACAGGGACTCTAGGAAGTGAACCTAATATAATCATTGTTATTATTCAGTTTTAATTCCCTCGTTATTTAATATTACCCATTTGCATTTATGCCCCAACCTTCCTGTATTTCACTCTCACTCATACCCTCACCATTCCAAAGGACTCTGAAAGATAATTTTAGGCTCACATGTCTAACTACAAACGGAGGTTTGCTTTTGAAATTATTTCTAATGTTCGGCTGAGCTGGCTGATCCTGCAGAAAACGACTGGTAGAATGTGGAAAAGGTGCCCAGGATTGTATCCCTTGGGGCAGTCTGTCCAGATTACTGTCCTTTGGCTTCATCTTTACATTATTTAAGTGGAATTTTGATCCACAGGATGTATAAAAAGGCTTTTGTGACTTATATCTTTCTTCCTGAAAAAAAAAAGAAACAATATTTTTTTAAATGAAATTTTTGAAAAAGAAGAAAATTCAATTAGAATATAACTGTATTTAAAAAAAAAAGAATATAACTGTATTTAACTGTCCTTTGTTTAACTAAGAAGATTGAACACACCGGCTTATAAAATAATAACTTAATACAGGTCATTTAAGTTTTTCTTCAGTTCAGCTTAACATCACACTAAGATTATAACTTCCTACTACATTTCAATTCTTAACAGTGAGATTTATTTGTACTAGGAGAAAGTTGGAAAATGTCAGATACCAGCTCTGCATCTCCCCAAGTCAGAAGGGAGGGGAGAAGAGAAGGGGAGAAGAGAGGGAAGCAGAGGGGAAAGGAGAGGCAAGACTTCATCATATACTCAGTTCCAGCAATTCACTTCAAAGAATTTATTTTAAGAAAATAATTATGGCTGTGTATAGCTACAAAAATTCTTATATAACAGTCAAAAATTAGAAACCAAGTATATTGGTGATAAATAATTTCCTCTCAGCTCCATTATCTTTCTATCCTCAGCTTTATGATAATGTGCAGCTCTCTGTAACCCCCTCTTTCTGCTCTCCCAATTGTTCCATTAGAGTCCAGCACTAAAAAGCATTAAAGGGAGATCACAAGATGAGGAGGAAGGAATTCATGGCTTCCAGTTTTTCATCTATTCCTGTCAATACCACCCCAGCAACCATTCTTCACCTGCCAGTAACAAATGGTTCTAGTGTATAGCCTCCCCTCCCCATAATGCCAAAACTAGCCTCACTGTGCTCCTCTCAGATAGTCCAGCAGTCAGAAATTTGACTCTATTCTCACAGGATCCTTCCTCCAAGCTCCTGAGGTACCAGTAATGAACATGTCCTTCCTTAGAGCTCTGAGTTGCGACTTATCAGAGACCTACCTCTGAATTCCCTCTTACTTGTCAGGCCTCTAACCTCTGTATATTCTTTTTCTTTTTTAAACATTAACTCTTTCTTTTAAGATAATATGGGTTTGCTTTCCTAACTGGACCCTGACTGATATATCTGTTAAGTACCAAACACCAGAAAGACTGACCAAACAAATTATGGTACTTCCATACAATGGAATACTATGAAGCAATGAAAAATTGCCTGGCATAAGAATACATACGGACATGAGCACCTGTTCATGTTATACCAACTGAAAGAAAAAAAAAATACCAAAAAATATGCAGCATAATTGATCCCAACCCTTTAAATTTAAAACTATATTGTATTTGTATGTGTATGTAGAATACACTAAAAAAATTAATCATATTCAGCCCTAGTTGATAAGATTGACAGGTAATTTGTATTTGTCCATTTTGCTTATCTGTATTTTCTAATTTTCTAAAGTAAATGGGACACTTTTGATATAAAAAAAAAATTTTTAAGTTAACACTTAAAAGAGGATCTAAATTAAGATGTTAAGACAAGAGGGCCTTCCTGGTGGTGCAATGGGTTAACTGCAGCACTACGAAGCTATCTGCAACCACTGCAGCACCAGTTCAATCCCCGGCCAGGGAGATTCCCACATGGCACAGCAGACCTCTCCTGCCTTGCCCACTGCTTCCCTCAGCAGTGTACCTCAGTGGATCTGCCTGTTCTGCTCCCCACTCTGTTTCTGGTAAATCCTCTCACCACCCCACACCTCTGGCCTATATCCCAGTTCTTGTACGCATAAACAAATAATCTTTTTTTAAAAAAAAAGATGTTAAGACAAGATTAGAATAGTGGAATAAAAGAGAAAGGCTGAAAAATCACATACACACGAATCAAATAGATTGCAGAAAACAGTGGGTAAAAAAAAATTAAAAAGCAGATAATACCTTCTAAAAAGTAGTCAGTGGTTTCCCATTATATGAGTTATTATGACCTGAGGATTGATGGATTTGCACAGATTGGTGACCTTCTCATTCACTACCATTAGCCCACAGCCCACATTTTCACAGTATATTCCAGAAGCACAGATTAGATTTGGGATGACAAGTAAATAACTTGAATAAGATTTACAAGTTACATTTACTCATTTGTCACTTTGTTTTAGAAAAGATTTTACCTGGTTAAAAATTTATGGGCAATAAGGAGAAATCAGGGCTGAATGAAACTAAAATGCAGATAGCGCTAATGGCTGTCTCAAGACTCCTCATGGTCACCAAAGATATCCCACAAATACAACTCTGAGCTTTGGCCTCAGCAAAGGAAAGAAGGAAACATTATTGCTCATTAAATCAAGAACAAAAGTCATAAAACAGCAACAACAACAGTTAACTTACCTACATGTCAAACGTAAGATCTTAACTGTGAATCACTGCTCCACCAACTACAATGTAGTACATACATTGCAAACATACACATTCTAATGTGATAGTTTGAGTTATAGGATGAATATACAAATTCAAGATTAGCAGTAGCTTCCCAGGTTTCTACTCATCCATTTGCATCCAAACTTGGTAAACCAACTTTGGGCTAAAATTCCTGACATTTCTATCATTGGCTTCATGATTATACTTACAAGAAATCTGTTTTCATGCAAAAATGCACATTCTCTGATAGCTGTCCGTGTATAAAACTCTAATTTGGGAGCAATACCCTAAAAATAAAACAGCATAAAAGAAGCAAGTTAGATTATTGGAATAGGTTCTTTACCCATCTCATCCTAATTTGAAATATGCAAGAACCTAACTGCTCTTTTTTTGTAGTTGGCATAATCCACCCACATTATCTAAAATATATACAGAATAAATAGATAGAGAATGGAATGTTATTTAGCCTTAAAAAAGAAGTAAAATCTGCCCTTTGCAACAATGAAGAACCTGGAGCACAATATGCTAGGTGCAACAAGTCACTTATCTGTGGAATCTACCAATAGCCAAATTCATTAACACAGAAAGTAGAATGATGGTTATCAGGGACTGCAAGGTGCAGGAAATAGGGAGATATTGTCAAAAGATAGTTTCAGTTATATAAAATGAAAAGTTCTGAAGAGCCAAAGTATAGCAATGTGACTACAATTTACAATACTATATATAGAGTATATAATATATAATTTATAATACATAATTTACAAAACAGCAAAATACAATACACAATACTAGATATGTAATAAGTTACAAAACTTGTTAAGAGGGTAGATTTTTAAGCGTTCTTAACCCTCCCCTCCAACTAGTCTATGTATTTCGCATATATTAATTGATCTAACCCTCACAAAAAAACCATGAGGTAGGTCCTAAAAGTATCTCTGCTTTGTAGATGAAAAAATTAGGGTACAGAAAGACTAAGTAACTGTCCAGTTAGCAATGGCAGAGCTGGGAAATGAACCCAGGCATTCTGGCACTACTGCTAATGCAGTTAACTACTCTAAATTCAATCACAGAATTTAATGATATCACACAGGGAGAGGACGACAGAGGTTCTCCTTTCCTACCTATTTGCTTTATATCATGCTTTATACCTTATACCAAATATTTTTGTTTGTTAGATCAATTTCCAGACCTCATTTTTTTGGACTTCTATTTCTAAAAGAAAAGATATGGGAAAACCATGAACCCAGTTCTCCACTAATACAAATTAAGCGTCCAATCTCCCACATTTGGAGAAATCTCAAGGGTCAGCACATTTGGATTGCAATGGGTGAGCCTTGCCGTGGAAAAGCACCTTCCTGATCATAGTGTCTTCTTTGCCAGGTTTAAGTCTCAAACTCTTCACTTTGTTTCATTGACTGACACTTCTATATTTTATAGTCTAAAATATTGCACAACATATAAACCTTATCCTACTTAATTCTCAAAATCTTATGAGGCATTTACAATTATTGTCATCACAATTCAGATATTCTTCATGGGAAAATAGACTGCAGTGTGTTTATATAATGGAATCTGCTAAGTAACAGCAAGAACAAACTACTGATCTTTACAGCCGCATGGGTCAATCTCAAAAGCATTGTTCTACACAAAAGATGGGAATCTCAAAAGATTACAAAATGTATGATTCCATTTATATGACAGTCTCAAAAGGACAAGACAATAGTGATGAACAGACTAGTAGTTGGGGTAAGGGAGATGATGTGCCTATAAAGGGATTACATGAAGGAGATTTAGAGGATGACGAAATTGATCACGGTAGTAGTGTCACAAATTATACATATACTAAAATTCATAGAACTTTAGCATGAAAAAAGTCAAATTTACTGTAGAGTCATTTTAAAATACAGGTTTTTTTGTTGTTTTTTTTTTTAATAAAAACCCTGATTTGGGGGGCCTCCCTCGTGGTGCAAGAGGTTAAGTCTCAGCACTATGAAGCAATCTGCAGCCACTGCAGTACCAGTTCAACCTCTGGCCAGGGAGCTTCCCACATGGCGCAGCAGACTTCTCCTGTCTTGCCCACTGCTCCCCTCAGCAGTGTATTTCAGTCAACCTGCCTGTTCTGCTCCCCATTCTGTCTCTGGTGAATCCTCTCACCTCTCCCCACCCCACACCTCTGGCCTACACCCCAGCTCTTGTATGCATAAATAAATCTTTAAAAAAAAAACAAAAACGCTGACGTTTCAAAAGACATAGAACAAATTCCCCAAGGTCACATGACTTGTAAATATCTAAACAGGGACAGGAAGTGGATCTGATTGAGTTACACTGTCTCCAACTGACTCCATCAACTCTGAAGCAATACCCTTTGCTCTCCTCTCCCCCAGAAAACACCACCTGGCCAGGTATTCCTTGTCCTGGAGGGGTGTGGGGGTGGGGGGCATGCCTTTCCTTTCTTCTTTTCCTATTCAAATACTACCTGTCTCTCAAAACTTGGCCTCACTCTACCTCCTGCAGGTACCTTCACAGTGATTTCTCATATTTCACATTCTTCTACTTCACATACTCCAAAAGTGCTTCCAAGAAGGATTTGCATCTGCTAAAGCACTAGAGGGAAAGGAGACTGAAATGCACTGCATGATTACTAATGTACCAGGTGTTGTTAGGGGCCTCCTCATGTGTTATTTTATTTATCCTCACACAATCTACATAGTAGACAGTTCTATCTATACACTGCAAACACATACATTCTAATGTGATAGTTTGAGCTATAGTATGAATATAGAAATTCAAGCCTAGCAGTAGGTTCCCAGGTTTCTACTCATCCATTTGCATCTAAACACCTTAACATGTAAAGGAAAAGGCTCAGAGAGGTTAGTCTGTCCATTGTCACATAGCTGGCGATCAGTAGAACCAGGATTTGAAACTCTATTGGGCAGTAAAGCCCATCTTCTTCCCATTACCTCATGCTATCTCCTGGGGATGGAGAGGGGAGGCATCATCAGCTTGTTTCCTTTACACATTCACTCCTGTGTATTCATCTTGTCTACAGAATAAGTTCTTACAGGTACAACCTACATCCTCAGCTCCTTTTCATTTATTATTTATTTTCTGCTATTAAATGCATGGTATGACTATAGGAGTGCAAGACCCGAACTTGTGACTCAAGAAATATTTGGGGGCTTATAAACACAACAGCCCAGTTGATTGAGAGAATCAAATAATTCAAGGCAGCATTTGATAAAGAATGTACACTGACATAACAAGCACAACCTCACTTCTTGTTATCGAGACTGACCACCGGAAGAAGAGGATGGGGGAGTTTCAGGGTTTACAGTACTGCTGGTGGAATCTCAAGGCCTCACATGTGTACCAAGTTTCTGATCCCCTGAAGCCTTGAAGCACAGGCCTATGCAGTTCTCTCATTGTCTACAGGGAAGCAGCATTAAGCCCTGAATAACCGTGTAATAAAATATAACAGTTCACATTTACTATATAGAGCTGTGAGCCAGGTATCATGCTAAACGCTATACTAAATCACCTCACTTAACCCTCAAATACCCTATGAGTTAAACGCTATTATCAGCCCCAGTTTATCGATGAGAAAACAAAGGTACATGGAGATTAAGTAACTGGCCCAAAGTTACACAGTCCTTGAGTTACAAAACTGGGATTAAACCCAGACAATGAATCCACACTTAACCACTATACTACAACTGCTTAGTCAGACTTCAAATCCTGATCCACTTTGCCTAGACAGAAGCTGGGGTTTCCTATCAGTAAGAATCCACACCCGGTAAAACATACTTGCCAGGCTTATATTATCTCCATTCCTGCCAATGACTGACAGACAATAAAGAGGATGTTTGCTTTTTCACAACAATGCCGATTTAGCATAATAGTTTAGAGTTAAAATTTACAGGTTCTATCTTGTCTGCTCTCCTTAGCAATGAGATGATGGTGACAATGTTTAGATCAATAAATTAATTTAATAGTAAGATTTTTCTAGAATTATTGCAAGAAAAAAATGAAACTGAAGTTCATTTTAAGAGATAACATTCTTTTCTGCTTACCTCATAAATTTGGTCTTCACCTAACAAGAAAATATACTACATTCCCAAAAAAGGGAAGTCTTGACCTCAGCATGAAATGGGAAGACTGAGGAGGTGGGGGAAAGAGTGGGGACTTTTATGGTATCCAGTGAAATAAAACAAAATGTGGAAATACAAAGAAAAAGTCACATTTTAGTGAAGGAAATATATCTAATTCCTAATGAGTTAATAAAGAAAAATAAATGAAACAAATGGTTTGCTTGATTTGTACATGTAATTCACTTCTGCTTCCTATAATATTAATGAAAAGAAACTGGCACAGGGCCTCCCCTGGTGGCCTAGGGTTTAAGTCTCAGCACTATCACTGCTCTGGCCTGAGTTCAATACCCAATCAGGGAGCTAACCCACATATGGCTGGGCAGACCTCTCCTGTCTCACCCACTTCTTCCCTTAGCAGTGTATTTCAGTAAATCTGCCTGTTCTGCTCCCCACTCTGTCTCTGGTGAATCCTCTCACCCCTGCACCTTTGGCCTACACCCCAGTTCTTCCGTAAATAAATAAATAAATAGAACACAGAGCTGAAATAAATATAAGAGAACTGGCACCATGCAGTGATCAAAAGTGTAAACTCTGAAGTCCTACAGGTCAACACGATAATCTCTGCTCTGTCACTCATCAGCTTTGAGACTCTAGGGATATTTCTTAAGTTCCCTCACCAGCTTCCGCATCCATAAAATGAGGAAAAGAATAATAGTCAGTCGGGTTAAGGAGGATTGTGTAAAATAATCCATGTAATGAACTCAGCACAGTGCCTACCTTTTGTGAGCACACAATAGATTTTGGCTATGGTTTTATTTTGCTTTGTAGAACATTTGAGAGAAATTGAGCTTTCTGGAAATTGGTTAAAGTACAGTTTGTGGGAAAAGACCTATATTGTAGAAAAACAAGCAAGGATGTAAAATAATGACACATCATTCATAAAAAAAAAATAGTTTCAATAACTTCCTTGTAAGAATTGCCACTTTATGTCTAATGCATGAGGTTCTTTCTTCACGTTTTTAAAGTTCTTTCTCTGATGATTACCTGCATTAATAGAATAGCTATAAATACAATGTTCTAAGCCCATAAACAGTGATAACATTTGGAAAAATATAAGAAAGTATGTTTCTCTTAGTCTTAATACTTAGCTGAATACCAGTCCAATGTTTATAGGTGGTTTTTATTTACTAGAGAATATTAGCAAACCAAAATTAATACAGACATATCTCCCATTCTATTCTCACTAGTTTTCATTCCCTTTTAGCTTCTTAAGAGTAATATCCTGTTAACGCAAAATAATAAAGGCAAGCATCTTACAAGTACCATGGCTATAAGTGATACACAAAGACTATCTTTGAGGGAAAAAAAAATGGTGTCAGTGATATAAACCAAATCCTCACAGATTATGAAGGGCATAATGTTATGGTCAGTAGGAATTCTGATTAGCAGTTTGGGTTAATTTTGTTTCTTGGAGTATTAGAATTAGCAGCTGTCATCATAAATATCATGGAAACATGGGTCCTGCATGCTCTATATTCTGCACAGTACTCTCAACAAAGTAGAGAAAATAACATTTTATTAAATAATAATAGCACATGGGGACAGTAATGGGAAAGTTGAGTATTAAGCATGCTTTTTATAATTCACACAGATGTGGCCCTTAAAATAGAGGTCACCCAAGTAAAATAAAAATCAAAAAAATTTTCAAAGTTGTTGTAGTATTAGAAATCATCACATATAACATCAAAAATGAATCTTTTGAATCTGGGTTCTAATAAAGTTCCCAAAACAGATCGTCAAACTGAATAACCACTGTGTCTTTAAAGATCCTTCAATAATGCCAGTTTGTGAACCATTAAATGTAGACCATAACCTGCCTTGGCTGATTTGAGAATAGGTATGAAGAAAATAAAAAAACGTGAAAAATTGATAGTACAGAACAAACAGGAGCTAGCATTATACTATACCTACTCTATTTCACTGTTGTTTCTACTAAAACAAAAGCTATGATTAAGTACACAGATATCAAATCTTTCAGTTAATCAGCAACCTTTTAATAATTATGGAACAGTGTGAAAATAGCAAAGATTTAGCCTGATGAGGTAAGACTCCCACCTATAGATCAATTGTGGGAATGAGTGTAATTTGGTACTCCAAGGGGTATCTAAACAGGGCTGCAAACAGAACATCAGTGGTCATGAACCAAGATGAAGTGACCTGACTAAGAGCAAGCCCTGTCAGGAATAAAATGTTCAGGTCCCCAAAATTTCTCTCCCAACAAAAACCCAGCTGGGCAGCATCACTCACTGGAAATCCTGCAGCTGTCTTCATGAGCACCTCCCTGTACAGCCCAGGGTGCGGGGTTGTCAGCCTGGGCTCCGGAAAAAGAAAGTCCCGTGTGTTTTCTTCATAGTAGGCCAACTCTTCCCACACTAGAAAGAAAGAAGAAAACACGTACGTGGATAAACAATCTGAAAATGCTGTACTACATCCCTGAGTTTAACAAAATAAAAGCTTAGATAGGAGAGTAGGCTCAGATAAAAATAGATACTAGAATCACAGCACCTGTTCATCAAGAGGCAGATAAAAATCAAGAATTTTTATCTCAGAAATAATTTTTAAAAGCCTTCCCAAGTCACAACAAAGGAGAAAAAGACTATTTAAAATAGAACAAAGAAGAAAATCCATCTTTCTATTCATCCATCTTTTCCTTCAACAAATGTTTTCCAGGGACATAACTTGGGCAAGGCCTTTGGGATAGAACAGAAATAAGGCAGACAATATCCTGTTCATGCAGAATGCACAGTTTGGACCAGTATTCACTGTTTTCTGTGATGCAGGGATGATAGTATCCCAATGACCGGTGAACAGCCAGGGCTGTGGTTCTCAGCAGTGCTGGTACCAACCCCAGAGACATTTCAGAACTTTGTGGGAACATTTCATGGGCAGGAATCAAAGGAGTTTGGGTATTCTGCAATCCTTAAGATACTCCTGCATCAAGGAAAAAGGAAAATACCAGATGGATGATTTCACTCATGTGGACCATAGAGAAAAAAAACAAAGGAGCAGACAAAACTAAACCCTAGAAATCTGATTGCAGAAGTGAGACTACTAGAGGGGGATAGAGGGTGAAGGTGGAACAAAGCAAGGAAGGCCCCAGTGATCTACTGTAAAGGTGTTTGGTGCTTTGGTGGTGGGTGTGATATGGTGACATACAATTGAAGAAGTGTGATCTTATTCCCCTAAATCAGATACAGTGTTATAAATCAATGTTACCTCAATGAAAAGTAAATTTTTTAAAAAAGATAGTCCTGCATAACTATCTAATGTCCTACCAGACATTCTTTCAGGTGAGAAACTTTCAGAGTTATCTGAGTCTGGAACCTAACTTTTACGTATAAACACAGACTTTTTCGCAAAATTTTTAAATGCTCTTAATTTTCAAGACTGCTGGTATTGTGTAAATTGAGGAAAAATTGCACTGTTTTGTTTGGATATTTATCAAGACCTTTTTGGCGTTTTGAAAATCCAATCACATCTAAGTACAAGTTCCCCCATATGTGAAAGTAGAATATGACTCAGAAATGGCATGAAGCAGCATTACCATTACTTTATACGGAAAATTTTTTGACATTCTCAGAGTCCCCCAAGAAATGACCAATGCATACCAAATAACATAAAACCTAAAATAACACTAATATTGTAAAAGCAAGAGTGACACCGCCTGCATTAAGTAGTTCCCAGGGAGGAAGTTCAGTTGGCTACTCTCTACTGCTCAGGGAGCATGCTGCCTCTAGAACAGCTTCTGCAAAACAAACACTAAAGCTATTTTTGCTTTTCATCATAAAAGCAAAAATTCTTTTGGGTTTCTTTTAGTTATCAAAATAGCAATAATGTAGGTCTTTCATGAAAGTGACAGCAGGGGGCACCTGTCATATATTATGCTCAACTGAGAACCAAGTCTAGAGTCTAAATGTTGGATGTACGCTAGCAAACAAGATGAATACAATTCCTACCCTCCTGGAGCTTACAGTGTACAACTAAACAGTTATACTATTATGCAGCTACACAAACAAACACACAATTTAAAAATGGCGATACACAAAGATGTAAACCAATATGCATATTATATGTTTTCAGTAGGAGCATATAACTGAAAACATGTGGTGTTCATAGTGGTCCCAGAGTAGAGGAACCCCTGTTGGGCTTGTGTCATGATAATGGCAGGTAATGTCAGGCATGGTGCACTTTCACATGTTTTTGTCATTTGTCCTCATAATAGCCGTTACATAATTTGTTCATGGTCACATAGCTAAATTACTCTTTATATATTTAGCAAGAATTAAAAATAAGAGGTCAGAAAGTTAGAGGTGAGTTCATTCACTCTCTTTGGAATCAAAGGGATAAAAGGAGACTGAAACAGCATTCAGAGAAACAGAAGGCTGTGAAAGCTTCTCAATACTGTTTCTCTGGTTTGGTCATTTTCTAGAAATCCAAACTGTCACCCAGCATGAAAATGTCAGCACACCAAGGGGATGTTACAGCAAAAGTGTGGGCTATAAATAATAAACACACAAGATGAACAAGCTCACAGCCCAAACGAAATGTATGAAAGAACTCCATGTTCTTAATAGGTTAATGGTGCCACCAATGACAACTTTTCAAAAAAGGAAACAAATGAGACTTCAAGAAAAAGAATACTAATATCAACATTAGTTCAAGAAATATCTAATATTAATAAAGCATATCATAATTGACAGCTTGTTTCCTGATAAGGGGTCCTATTTGATTCCCTCTTTACAGATAAGAAAACTGAAGCTTTGAGAGATGAAGACACTTGTCATGATGCCACCTGGCAAATAGGGATTCCCAGCCAGATCATCTGAGACAGGAGTTCTGTCCTTGCAGTTGCCTAGTATCAATATCAAAATATAAAACCAAGCTCTAACTCAGGAAATGGGTGCCTACCAAAATAGGACTTCTACAGCTCTACTGAATATGCATGACTTGTTCCAAAGTAAGGGTTCTGTTTAAGAGGTTAATAAAGAAGAAAGCACCATGATGTCAAACAGGATTAGGCTGCCCCCCTGTGTCCATTAGCTTTTTCCCACCTGTGTAAACTGAAGAACAGGGGGCGTCTTTTGTTGCCTCTAAAACAAGTAACTGGATTTCTTCATTCTACAGCAATAGTCATATGCAAATCTGAGGTATTTAACTTAATGGTACAATATGTCTTTCTATTATAAGTGTGTTTAAAAGCGACGCCCATAAAAGACAAACAATAAAGTGATAGCTACAGCAAAATATAAAGGCAATAATTTACCCAATGAAGAACTGATCCCTAGAATCCAAATGCTGCCTATGTGACCCCACAGAACAGATGAGACTTTAAGCAAATTATTTTTATTTTATTATATGGTTTCAGGATGAGTAGATCAAGAGGGCTTCCAACCACCGCCCTGCGCCTGGTGCCACCAGTATGATATTAGAAGTGGTACAGTGCAGGGCATATTCTAAGTACGCCCTTAAATACATCTTGGATAAAGCAATATATCAATTTGTAATACATCTAGCTGAGATGGTTTTGAGCAGTTCTTCCAATCTTCTCACAGATAGATTTCTGTTCATATGTAAAACATATAGTAGTCTAGGATATACTACATTTTAAAAAGCAAGATCCATAACGTGTATATTCAACCAATTTATATAATAAACATATGTAACCTAAACAGTAGATATATTCAGTATATATTATACTATGTACACTTACATATGTGTGTATATATATTTTAGGGTTGGTTGAGTATACTAAATACATAATATATATGATAAGCATTTTAAAAGATCTAAAAAGATACCCAACAAATTGTTAATAGTAATTATCTGTTGAGAGTTACTGATGGGTGTGGTTTTTGACTTCTTATTTTATATAATTTTGTGTAATTTCAAATTTTTACAGGAAAATTTTTAGGTATTAGGTAACTTTAAAAATTCATGTAAAATTAAATAACAAAATGGGCCTATTTCTATTTTAATGCACACTAAAATATAACTTGTCTGTTACCAGTGGTATATGTCTGAACATAAAACTGGGTCAAGTAAGAAAAAAAAAACTTATTGAATAAAAACTCAATGTCCTGATTTCATCCTGTCACTTTTATGCTGAAAAATACTTAGTGAGAATTTCTGAGAGCCGCTAGAAGACATCTCTGATCCTCCTTGTTCTGCCTACCTAAGAAAATAATGACATATAAGAGTCATCTATACCTAGATCCACAAAGAGTGGGGTTCCTGTCTGTTTCCAGAACCTTCTTCACTCAATGAACCAAGGGGCAGAAGAAAGAGCTACAGACTCCTGGGTTCACTCCATCTCACCGGGGGCCCTTGACCTGCTCCAGGGACAGCCACAGCAGGCAGGGATATGGATATGTCCTGCATAAGAGCTTCCATAGCCACTCTGCTTTAACTGAGGTGTATATACGCTCACCTTCCTTCTCCAATGCCTTCTTAGGAAAATGAAAAGTTCACAATATCAAAATAATGCAATGATTTGCAGGAAAAATACATATGCCTTGAACATGGTTAATTAAAAATTTGGTTAAAATATCAAACATTTATACCAGAATGCAATACTAATACTGAAGTATTACTCCACAAGTAATCAAAGGACACTGACAGTCACATTATACAGGACAGAAAAAATATAATATGGGAAAATGGAAATTTTGAAGAAAAGTAAATTTTTAATTTAACGTGGTCACAAATCATATGTAAGAAGAGGACATGCCACAAAGCAAAAGCACATAGAAGAGTTTCCTCCTAAATGCCATGTCTAGTACACAGTTCAAACTATTTCTAAAAAGGGTCAAATAGTAAATATCTTAGGCTTTGAAGGTCATATGGTAAAAACTATTCAACTGTGTCACTGCAGTATGAAAGCAATTATAAACAATATGTGGATGAATGAACATGGCTATGTTCCATTAAAACTTTATGGACAATAAAATTGAAACTTCATATGATTTTAACATGTTGCTAAATATTCATCTTTTAAAATTTTTCCAGGGCTTCCCTGGTGGCACAACAGGTTAAGCGCAGCACTATGAAGCTATCTAGAGCCACTGCAGCACGAGTTCAATACCCGGCCAGGGAGATTGCCACATGGAGCAGAAGACCTCTCCTGTCTCCTCCACTGCTCCTCTCAGCAGTGTATTTCGGTGGATCTGCCTATTCTGCTCCCCACTCTGTCTCTGGTGGATCTTCCCACTGCCCCCCACCTCTGGCTTGCACCCCAGCTCTTGTATGCATAAATAAATAAATCTTTAAAATAAATTTTTCTTAATCATTTAAAAATGTAATAACTGAACAAAGTTTGGCAGTTTCTTAAAAAGTTGAACAAAACTACCACATGATTCAGCAATTTCACTGTCAGATATAAATCCAAGAGAACTGATAACTTGTACACTAATGTTCATAGCAATATTTCATAATATCCAAATATTAGAAACAATCAACATATCCATCAACTGATGAGTGGAAAAAGAAAATGTAATTTATCCATATTAAAGAATATTATTCTGACATAAAAAGGAATGAAATTATGCTACAACATGAATAATCCTTGAAAACATTATGCTGGATGAAAGAAGCTAGACTCAAAAGGCCGCATATTAGCTGATTTCATTTATATGAATGTCCAAAGTAGGTAAATTCATAGAGTTAGGCCAGGTGCTAGGAGGAGGTGGAAACAAGAAATGAGAAATTCATTCATATTGATCAATATGGGATTTCCTTTTGAAGTAATAAAAATGTCCTGGAGTTAGACAATAGTGATGTTTGTACAAACTTACAAATATACTAAAACAATGGCATATAATTGAAAAGAAATTAAGAAAATAACTTCATTTATAATTGCTTCAAAAAGATTCAAATACCTAAGACTTAATCAAACTAAGAAAGTGAAGGACCTATACAGTGAGAACAGAAGGCATTCCTACAGAAGTCAGATAGTAACATAAGGGGAAAGAGGGCCATCCCATGCTCAAGGATGGGGAGATTCAGCATAATCAAAATGACTATCCTGCCTAAATCGATACATAAATTTAGTGCAATTCCCATCAAAATACCAACAATATTGTTCAAATAAATTGAACACAAAATATTAAATTTACATGGAATCACAACAAGCATCAAATTGCAAAGGCAAGTTGAGAAAATTGCCTGAGAAAAAAGGAGAGAAAATTTACTGGCACATTACCTGGAGGTACTAGCTGTATTAACTCAAACCTGGTTAGGAAGCCTAAAAAGGAAAAAAATTAGATTTTAATACTGTCGAGAATTGCCGAGTTTTTCATTAATTGTTAATTTAAAACTGCCACAAATATCCCACTTACATTAATACTAAAATAGGTGCCATACCAAAAGTGGCTCAGGTTTTTTCAGACCCAATAAATAGAGAACTTGGAGTAAGTTATAAAAACAGCATTTCATCGCCTGAAAAGTACTGACAAAATAGATACAGTATTTCCTCTCTTTAAAATGTGCTCATAAATCACTGAAATAACAAATGTCTTTCATATTATATCAAAATACAATTGTTATCCATTAATACATAAAAATTTATCTTGCTTAAAACCATATGCTACATGATTATACAAGTTAGACATAAAGTACAACTTTTTTATATTTCCTAGGTTCAAATATATTTAGAAATAATAAGTCCATGTACAAAGTATAAAGACTAGAAATAAATAAATTGAAATCATAAAGGCAATTTTACACATAAATGGTATAACAATAAAAAACATCAAAGACAATTTCCATGAAATATTAGAAGTGAAAATATTTAAATAAACAATAGTGATTAGGGTCTCCCTGGTGGCGCAGTGGTTGGGACCTGCGCTGTGGAGCTGTTGGCAGTGGCAACACGAGTTCTATGCCCCGGCCGGGGAGATTCCCACATGGCGTGGCAGACCTCTCCTGCCTCGCCCACTGCTCTCCTCAGCAGTGTGTCTCCATCAATCTGCCTGTTCTGCTCCCCACTCTGTCTCTGGTGAACCCTCTCGCCGCCCCACGCCTCTGGCCTATACCCCAGCTTGTATGCATAAATAAATAAATCTTAAAAAAAACACAAGTGATTATAGTTAATATGACTATATTATATACTTGAAAGTTTCTAAGAGAGTAGATCTTAAGTGTTCTCCGCACAAAAATGAAATGGCAAATATGTAATGTGATGGAGGTATTAGTTAATAATATGGTGGTAATCATTTTTGCAAGATTTAAGTATATCTAATGAACACATTGTACACCTTAAACTTCCCCAATGTTAAATAACAATCTTAACTCAGTGAAAGTGGGGGAAAAAACAGATAATAAAAGTAAATTTCTCCCTTTGTGGGCTCGTAAAAAACATACGAATGCATGAGGACAGAATTTTAAATGCCAAGAAATTTAAAAGTCAGGACAGCCCATAAGGTTAGGTTTTTCAAATGGCAGAAGGGAATATATCCTTGCCAGCCATTAGCCCCAAAGGCAATGTTAAACACTTGCTTCAGACTCGAAATTCCTTACATTTATTCATTTTAACCACAACCCTGGGAGTCAAGCATAAAGATTACCCCCATTTTTATGAATGAAAAAACTAAGACTCAAGGAGAAAAGTGCAGTAACAAGGGCAAAACAGAGATAGGGCTGCATCTAAACCCAAGCAGTTTGCCCTAGAGTCTAGTCTTTTTCCACAAGACAGATCACTGAAAAACTTCATTCTTCCAGAGGCCAAGTTAATTAAGATGCTTTATAAAATACATTTAATTGCTTGGAATAACATAGTACACTTTACACTGGCTTAAACTATAAAGAACAGAGTAAATCACAAAGAGAGCTATACTCATGTTCTTTTAACACATTAGTTGACCACCTGGGTTTAATATTTGGGAACTGAAATGAAATGATCTTGATTCTTGCATTATTAGCTGATATGCTGAAATTTTTCTTTAGGATTTAAAGAGACGTGAGAGAAACTGCCTTCTTACAGAAATGATCCATCTTAGAGAGACATTTTACCATCCTGTTTAAGATTAAGTCACAAAGTACCACATATTGTATAATTCCAGAGTAAGCAAATCTATAGAGACAGAAAGATTAGTTAGGAGTTACCAAAGACTGATGGGATGAGGAAAAACACACATAGGGTTTCTTTTTGTGCTGATGAAAATGTACTGCCACTGATTATGTGAGGATTACAACCATGAGACTATATAAAAATCATTTATATCATAATAAATGAACAAGCAGAATTGTACTATCCAGAAAACTCTATCCATATCTAGAAAAGGATCTATCATCAAAAATATGACACAAATTTTACATAGAGCTTCTTGAATATAAGTATGGATCAAACATAAAAGTACCACAATTTAGAAAACAGTAGAATTTTATAAATATAAATGTCATACACACAATAGTCCCCTCTTTATTTATTTATTTTTGGGGGGAGTACACACCTTCTAAAATATCTGCTACAGTTCCAGGATCTATTGCATTTTCAAATACCTGTAGGGAAAAAAAATGGGGAAAATAAATTTTCAGGGCTTGGGGGAACACAAATTAATAAAATTTTAGGCTATATTCTTCTAAATAATTAATACATGTAAAATCCAGCCATATAGTATTTAAGGATCCAATAAGAGTATTTTTAGCAATCATGTAGCTAAAAGTTCAACAAATGACTATAGAATAAGAACTGACACAATTCCAAGTGCAAGGGAAATCAGTTAGTTGAATCTACCATATGCTCAAAATGTCATCAACTTGACCTAGCCCTACAACTTGTTTACAAAAGCACATCTGGCATCAACCTCAAAGAGTCTTAAGTTTGCATACCTAGAAAGAAAAACAACCTGCATACTAAGATATTAATGTTGTTAACTGAAATAACGGGTTGTGCTAAAAAGGAATATAAATTAAAATCCTATCTATGTATAACACAAAAGAAAACCTAAGTACTAGTACAGCTTTCCCATGTTTTTGGGAAGTAGAGCATTCCCAAAAAAACTTTCATAAGTCAAAATGGTGTAAAGGATAATTATCATTAATTTATATGGAAAATGTTTGAACATTCCCATACTTCCAAAAACCTATCAAATCATTCCAAATAATATGTAAAGCCTAAAATAACACACTAAGATATAGAAAAATCAAAAATGATATGATAAATATCACAGTCTGTATAAAGCAGTTCTTGGGCAGGATCTTGCTGCTCAGGGTATATAGTGCCTGAATAATGACCATTGCAAAATACACAATTAGCTATTTTCACTTTCCCACTTTTTTTTTTTAAAGATTTATTTATTTAATGCATACAAGAACTGGAGCGTAGACCAGAAGTGCGGGGTGGTGAGAGGATTGACCAGAGACAGAGTGGGGAGTAGAACAGGCAGATCTACTGACGTGCACTGCTGAGGGGAGCAGCAGGCGAGGCAGGAAAAGTCTGCTGTGCCATGTGGGAAGCTCCCTGGCCAGGGATCAAACTCAAACTCTTGCTGTAGTTGCTGCAGATAGCTTCAAAGTGCTGACTTAACGTGTTGCACCACTAGGGAGGCCCACACTTTCCCACTTTTGTGGTAAAAGAAAATCCTCTTCATATTTTTTTCAGTTAATGAAAACAGGTACTAATGTAAGTTTTCAATAAAAGCAAGGTGGCATAACTTAAACTCTCAAAAAGGGAGGATCCCTGTAGCTACACTTCCAGAATCCAAAAATGACTAGAGAGGAAGTCTCATTAAGTTTTCAGTGAAGCACACGAAAAACATTGTGATACCTCTCTAGCCATTGCCAAAGCGCCTTAGTTTGTCCCTGCGGTAAAAGTACCTAGAATAAGACTGAAATAAAAGGCATACCACGCCCCTTTCCCTGAACTATTGGAACCCTGTAAGAAACAAAAATTTTCAGTGGAGTTTTTCAGGCATTAAAGTTCTGATTTAAACTTGAGCATGGCTAAAGTCTGCTCTTGATCTAAAGTCAGATCTGCTTTAACTACAAAATATAATCAATTTTTGTCTTACTGATTTGGATTTATCTAGCAAATGTGAGTGAGGTTTCTCATTTTCCCCGTAAATTATTTCAGTAACTGTAACCCTTCACCCATGTCCAATGATTTCCTCTAGTGTGATCTTGGAGAGTAAATGATTGATACAAGTTGCTCAAATATAATGGCTCATATATTCTTTATGAGTAATTTCTTAGTTATCTAAATGCTTTAGAACATTTGATTCTGAATTATACAGAAGGTCCAAGAAAGGAAATATCTTCACTATTTGCTGCTACTTTTTGTAGCTAAAGGATGGAACAAATACAAGAAAGCTGAAGTCAAGTGGAAAAAAGCTAGAATGTGAATTTACACAAGAGGGCAGTTTTTCTAAACTTAAATAGTTTACTTAATTGCATTTTACAAAATGAAAAGTGATCCACGATACAATTGACTAGTAACTTCAAATGCACAGCCTGCAATACAGCAGTTGTGGCATCTAAATTGTGACCCTCAGCTTCAAGCTTTGTTTCTACATACAGTCCAGGAGACTGGACTAAATGACCCCTAAGGTCATTTAAAGTCTTTTACATAAGCAAACTAAAACTTGCTAAAACTAATTAGGAAATTCTTGTGGAAAAATAAACTGGATTTTATCATCTACCTTTTACCACTATTAACATCTAAATGGTAGAATTTCTGTTGGATTCTGACTGCATATTCCAAGGAAATACCCATTTATTTCTCTCAAATAAAGCCAATTTGGTCAACTCTATTCTAATTATTATTAATATAATATAATGAATTTATTTAAATCTTACATATAGCACTAGCCCTTTAAAAACACAATTCCCCCCTCCTTTCCCATTCTCAGGTCTAAAAGACAGGTTATTTTCTAAGCAACCATACAGATCTTTAAAAGTTGATAAGCCCTACCCTGGAGGTTTCCCATAATAATTTCCTCCCCCCAAAAATCATCCCAAATTTTTTTTGGTATTTTTTGGGACAAAAATCATTAAACTTACCAAGGTTAAAATTGATTCCATCTCCAAATTCCAAAACTAAACCTTCAAGGTATTGTCAGTGATGTTGTATTAATGAAATTAATATTCTAAAGTGGGAAGAAGATTGGTAATATTTTGGCTGTTTATATCTTGGTCTTTTTCACTGGAATGGAATCTAGACACTATCGCTGTAGCTAATAAACCAGGAATCACCTAAGGAAACTCAGTAAATCTGAAGAACCTTCTAGTTTTCAAATACAGGATTTAACTAATTTGGTTTACCTTTTCATAATTTTTCCTAGTCAAAAAAGTTTGTTTCTAAAGTCTTCTAGATTATTGATAATCCCTGTCATAAATGTAATGCAACTGCCTCTAACACCTCCAAGAACATTCAGAAAATTCTCTCTCTGCTCCAGTTAGAAAATGCCATGGGAATTCCAAGAATAGAAAACATTCACCAGAGTATTTAGCGCTAGATTAACAGTATTTGGCTCAGACCTGAGATGCAAAAGCAAAGCCTCCAACTATGATTTGGCACTACACTGAGGTGCCTACAAATAATTTTTTAAAGTAAATTTATATAACAAGTTTATAGGGCTGTATTATTTGTAAGAACAATTAAATGATCTCCAGATAGATAAATTTAAATTTCTCTTATTTAGCAATGAGAAAGTCAAGATTACCTTTTCAAATTTCATGCTCTGCTGAATCATAAGAGGGAATACAGGGGGGAAGCAGTCTGTCTCCAGGTACTGATTCAGAAAGTAGATCCCAAGGTACACATCTTGCTTGCCAGGAAGGAACACCCCTGGGCAAGAAATCTTAAAAACAAAGAAAAAATTAAGCACAGTTTGCCGTGTTTTGTTTTCTAGAGGCGGCTCTACTTCTTCTGCCCTCCAACAAACAATGCGAAATCCCCCCAACACAGAATGCCTTACCTGTACCTCCCACAACAGAACCCTCCCCCGCTCTCCTTCAATATGGAAATTCCAGTTCGTCCCCAGTCTCCGCCAGGTGTCACAATTGTCCTCTCGCTGGCTCCTGTCTCCGCCTCTTCGGGACGGTCGTGCGGAAGCGGAAGACGCTGCAGGCGGGGGAAGTCTCCCCTTAGAGCCGCCGGGTCCTGGGGTCCGGGCGGCGCGCCGCGATGCCGAGCCCCCGGAGGAACGTAGAGGGACGCCCGCTGGGCGCCTCCGCCTCGAGCAGCTGCAGCAGCAGCCCCAGCAGCCCGGCCCATGGCGGCGGCGGCAGGTTCGAGTTCCAGTCCCTGCTCAGCAGTCGCGCCCCGGGCGTGGACCCCACCTGCGCCCGGCTCCGCGCGTCCGAGAGCCCGGTGCACCGCCGCGGCTCCTTCCCCCTGACAGGGGCAGGGCCTTCGCAGGCGCCCTCGGCCCCGCCGCCGGACGAGGACCGCATGGACCTGAACCCGTCCTTCCTGGGCATCGCCTTGCGCTCCCTGCTGGCCATTGACCTGTGGCTGTCCAAGAAGCTGGGGGTGTGCGCGGGAGAGAGCTCATCCTGGGGCAGCGTGCGCCCCCTTATGAAGCTGCTGGAGATCTCGGGACACGGCATCCCCTGGCTGCTGGGCACCCTCTATTGCCTGTCCAGGAGCGACAGTTGGGCCGGGCGCGAGGTGTTGATGAACCTGCTCTTCGCCCTGCTGCTAGACCTGCTACTGGTGGGCCTGATCAAGGGGCTAGTCCGCAGGCGCCGCCCAGCACACAACCAGATGGACATGTTTTTCACCCTCTCTGTGGACAAGTACTCCTTCCCCTCGGGCCATGCCACGAGGGCCGCCCTGGTGTCACGGTTCATCCTGAACCACTTGGTGCTGGCCATTCCACTGAGGGTGCTGGTGGTACTGTGGGCTTTCATCTTGGGCCTCTCCAGGGTCATGCTGGGGCGACACAATGTCACAGACGTGGCTTTTGGCTTTTTCCTGGGCTACATGCAGTATAGCATCGTGGACTATTGCTGGCTCTCACCGCACAATGCTCCATTCCTGTTTGTACTCTGGAACCAACACTGACACCATCTTACTCATCATGGCAGCAGGAGATCTGAAGATTTCCATAAGCATTGATGGCATCATAAACCAGCACCCATCTCGCTTGCCCCTTAGGACATTTCAGGCTTCCTTTGGGATTCACTACCATCTTGATGGGGTTTACTATCATCTTGATGGGTTGAGCACATGCTGGCTGGCCATTACTGATCACAACCATATTATGGAAAGCAAAAAAATCCCTCTATTATATATTTATTCGATAATTTTATGTCCAGGACAACAGCAGAGAAACCAGGCTGGGGTGATTATAATGTTGCTCTTTTCTAAAAATTGACATAATTTGTGTTTTGTAGTTACACCATAAATCAACGTATCATTTGTAAACTGAACTTTGAAAGAAACACGCTTATCATTCTGTAAATATACATGCAGATGAACCATGAACTAATTCTAGTCCTTTTTCTAAAGTAGATTTTAAGCAGTATTTTAAGAGTATAAGACAGGTTTTTCTAGTTTGCTTCTTGAAGCTCTGTTGTCACATTTGGGGAGATTTCTCCTTACCACTGATGTTCTTGACTATTGACTTTTCCATCTTTGCAGAGTGGGTAGTGAGAAGCAAGATTACAGTACAGTCTTTCTCTCTTCTCCTTCTTTCCCCCTACCTCCTCAAAAGATCTTTAAAGATATTTATTTCCCACTACTCTAATACAGTCTTTTAGCATTCAGAAAACAAGTCAAGAACTTACTTGAACACATAAAAGTTGGACATATTTACAATGCCCATAGAAAGAGAAGACTGGACTATGGCCTCATGCTTGATTTTGTTGACAACCAATAAATAACATGGCATGACAATGGGTAGAAAAGCTAAGTTGCTGGGGAAGACGAAATGAGAGTTATAGAGCCAGTATAGGAAGAGATAGGGCCCTACTGCCTATCAGTTCTTCGGAATAAATAACACTGCTCTATTCAGGTAATAAAATGGGAAAATAATGGAATTATTTGCAATGCCAGAGCATAAACTTTTTCATATGCACAGTTTTTCATATGGAATACCATTTACTTGTACACAGCACACTTTTGTTAACAGTAACTTGAATTCATTGAGGGAAGGCTCAAGATATAACTAACTCCTAAATTTCCATTAACATTGATCTTTGCATTTAAAGAGTTTATCCATGGTGCCTCCCTAAATCACAAGACCAAAGATCACCAAATGCAGTGTGAATTCCTCTTTGACTAAGAAAGACTGAAGAGGATATGTGCTCTAAATGTTGCTCTATCTGAAAATAAGAATCTTTAAATTATCCATGGAAACTGATGTCTTCAGGTAATCTTTATGCTCAATGAGTTTGTCATTTATAAAAAGGATTATGACCCTTGATCTGTCATATAGAGGTACTGATAAGAGTATGGAGAATGGTTGTGAAGAATGGTTGTGATAAGTAGGCTCTCACTGGGTGGAACACTGAACTTTCTGGATGTGAGAGGCACACTGATATAGAAAAAGCTGCTTCTCAAATAAAGTTACTTACATTCCCACAACATCCTGAACACATACTACCTCTTCACTTGCTAAAGCAGCCAAATTATAGCTCTAAATGGTTTGCTTTATTTAACCTTGGGAGGAGATTCTTTATTTTAATCCATTATTTAGGCCAACTTGTTTAGAGGCAATGATATGACCTCTTTCCAGTGTCTGTAAATCTGAATATTGGAGTCTCAAAATTAGGTTTACCTTCTGGTTCATGGTTATACTTCTGGAATTCCCTGTTTTCATTGCTGGGATTTTAAAGCACAGATCAATTAGCTGATGCTTTTGGAGCATTGTAAGTACTGTAGAGTAGAAAACTGATTTCACTGTTAATTAATTGTACACTGAGGAATGCCTTTAAAAAACAAAATAAAGTTAACCTGTATTGTTGAATGAGGTGAGATGAAAGTTTGTTTAATTTTTGCCTTAATGAGGAAAACTCAGCTTCTTAAAAATTCCTTCATTCTACTTCACAATTTTTATATAGTCTAGCACTATTTATTGTCAGCTAAGTGGGGTGAATACTGGAAATATTTATCATGTTTCTTTCAGAACTGCATGTATGATGAAACCACAGCATCGGTTATCTATATGGAAGCTAACCAGATTTTCCACGGCAGATAGGCATTGTTTGTTAGTATTTTGCTTGTAATCATAGCCAGTAGGGAAGCCCCTATAGCTTAAAGGTGAAGTCACACACACACAACGGCCTTTCAGTGACTTCAGATGGAAGCCTTTGAAAATGGACTTTGAATAAAAGGAATGACTGACCCCAAACTGGAACAATGGAGTCACTCTGCCACAGGGCCACATTTAAACAGCATTTAGTGGATAATTATATAACTGTTGTTGATTGATTTCCCTTAATGGGATTAGCAAGCTAGAGACATCTCTAAGGGAAATAGCTTAGAAAACATTGGTTTGGTTCATAGAGGTGGCATATTATCAGAAGTAATGGGCTTTTCGAAATTAAATTCTTCCCTGGTTATTTAAAGGAGAGGTTTTTTAAAATCCTTAGCAAATCTTTACCCTGAAAAAAAATTAAATGCTTCTTGGACTTAATGTAGGGTTATTTTAAAGGACAGAAAATTTCAGGATAAAGCTAAGAAACAAGTTTTGCTTTCAGGAGAAAAGCTGGAAGAGGTTCAGCTGAATGAAAGGTTAAGTAGTCAGGGAAGACCAATGTATAGTATCTCAGGGACAGACCTACGATTTGTCCCAAAACACACGTGTGTGTGTGTGTGTGTGTGTGTGTGTGTGTGTGTGTGTGTGTGTGTTGCGGTGGGAACGGGGTAGTGAAAACGAGCTGGGCCTTCTAAGAACCCTGGGGAAAGAGTCTGATTAGGGACAAGGAATAGAAGTTCGTGGGTCTCTTACCGCCCGGACCTGCAGCTCCACCACCACCTCCAGAGGCATCGTTTCCTGCGTTGGCGAAAGGATTGAAATGAAATGATCCTTTTATGCTAGCCTCGGACCGTTTAGTTTAGTTCAATCTCTAACGCAAATGTTCCCAGGAGCTTCCCTTGCCCCCCACCCTTTTCTCACCCCCTCCCCTCCCCCACCCCCACCCCTAGCCCAGGGCTTTCCCACTGGGATGGGTCTCACTCTACCGGAGCTTGAGGGCAGGCTTCCAGAAGTCGGAAGCGTCGCGTTGCCATGGACACCCAAACGCGCCACCTTCCATTCTGGAGCTCAAACTAGGCCCCGGCGCAGGCGGGCGCGTCCAATGTGCGCCGCCTGGACTGCGCCGTCGCGGGGTCGGCGGGGTAGCGGGGTCGGCTTCCCAGATTGCGCGCTTAAGGAAGAGGGGTCAAACCGGTACTGTCGTGGTGGCTGGGTTTGGAGAAGCTGAGAACCCCACTTACTTTACTTTCCATCACCTCTCTTTATAGTCCCCGTCACCATGTTACAATATTTACAGCGTCTTTTCTAAAAATGGGATGTATCCTTATCTCCATCATCATTTAGGCGCTACCCATTTTTAGTAGCTTTGCGAACCCCAAACCCTGGATTTTCTGTACAATTCCAGTTAAAATAGTAGATTGTCCTTAAAGGTACTTTAGGTTACCTCTGGCTTAGGAAATGTTATGTCCTCGTGTTTGGTTCAGAAAACATCGCCACTATGAGTAAGAAATTATGTGTGCTAGTTAGAAATAGTGGAATGACTCTTAAAGAGGTTTAAGTTTGCTATCCCTTGTTAGCCACAATGGAAATATTTATCAGCCTCTCTTTTCTGGGGTGAATTAACCTAAGGCAAGCACTGAATTGCATTATCTCCCAATGGGTAGTTACTGTTCTTGTCAAAGCAAGTTACTCTGTTAAAAACATGAAAAGTGGCAGGGAGAGCAAGAGTTCCATCTTTACCCATTGTAGAAATTGCTTCCCACCCCCCCCCAGCCTTCACTGTATTTGATAGATAAAAATAAAAATTAAGGGAGGAGGGAGTGGCCGATACTAGCCAATCAGAAAAATGTGGACCGGCCAATGTTGTCTCTGGAAAAAAAATCTTAAGTTGTGATGAGTCATTTATTACTAATATCTTGTATTGAAGAGTCATGCAATTGCAGAAATGCAAATGAAGAAAGATGTCTTGAGACAAGAATTGGGTATTCATTTTGGTAATTGGAGTTTCTTTTCTGGAAGGAAAAAATTCAGTATCAGTTATAATGAAGTTATATTGTGTCCTTGTCCAACCCCTGATGTTCTGCCTACATACCAATTGGTACATAGATGGGCACTTGTTTCCTTACAGTATATGCAGCACAGATTTGTCAGCTCACAGCAGCTTGCTGGCACCCAGACTAGTACAGGGATGAACAGGCAGAGGGTAAGTCACCAATACAAATGCTAAGACATAAGGAGGAGGGAAAACAAAAACAGATGAATAAATAAGTGGCCAGATATGTAATAGAAGGAAAGATTCTTTATTGAGCAACTACAAAGTGGTAGGCACGTTGCACGGCTAATTCATTTCCTCCCTTCAAGGGAGGGTTATTTTACAGGTGCAGAATCTGAGGCTAGAAGTCTTTTGCCCAAAATAACACAGCTAAAGGGGAGCAACCACATTTGCATCCAGGTGTGTCCTACCCCATTACTGTCCCTGCAGAATAGACATTGAATTGACCCCCAGAGACATCATGTCCCATCCTATGTTCTTTTAGCCTTAACTTTTAGCCAAACTGAATTCTCATTGATTAAAATGGATTTCCTTGCTTGGTGCCTAGGCCACCCAGGAACAGCCCTATTCTTGCTTCCCTCCTCTCTGTTCATTCTTTCTCTGACACTGTCTATCCTTTACCAAACTAAATACAATGTTTCTAGGCCCTTTCCTTTCCTTGCTATATACCCTTTACCTTGGGTGCCATCCAATGCAGGTGTGGATTAACACATGTACACAGATTTACATATCCCAACTGGGTGTCTTCTGCTCTAACAAAGTGGAATCTATAGCAACTGCCACAGTAACAGTTTTACTTTTCTTCCTGTTATTGTTGATTACTATGTTTCTCCATAAATTGTAAGATCTGTGTGGCTAAGAGTATATCCTAAATACCTAATTGCTGCTGCTCTGAGGAGCAATTTGTTAATGTGTTAAAATTTTTCATTTGACTCAGCAATTCCACTGCTAGGAATAGGTATATACGGATATACTTTAAAATGTACATAAAAATATGCATTGCAGCACTACTTGTACTTAAAGTGAATACTGGAAACCACCTAATGTTAATTAAATAGAGTCAGACTAAGTCAATTATAGTTAAACCTCAAGATGGAATGCCATGTGGCATGGAAAAGGAAAAAAATGGAGATTTAATTCCTAGCAGTAAATACTCTCTAAAATATAAGACTAAAGGGTGGGGAGGTCATGAAAGGGGGGAAGTGTGGAAGAAAAACAATGTAAAGTATGCTGCCATTTGCCAGAAATAGGCAATATAAGTACATATGTGCTTAGAATATTCCTGAAAGGATATACTAGGAACTATGTAGTTAATGTCCCTGGGAAGGAGACCTGGGATAAAGAGATAGAAAAGAAACTTACTTTTCATTAAATATCTTTAGGTACTTTTGAATATTTTTGTCAAGTATGTACAATATCTACTCCAAAAAGGGAAACATGACAAGTAGAAATCATAAAATGATAGAAAGGAACCATCTGGGAAGATAGGAAGGATCAAGAGCTGGCTTTTTGATTTTTTTATGACTGTATCCTATATACTGCATGCCAGGAAAATAGCCGTGCCAGTGTGTCTGCTACTTATGCCTCCAGTGCAGGGTTTCTTTTCCTATAGTCTCCAGCTGTCCCAGGAGTCCTGAAGTCCCTGAAATGACAAGCAACCTTTCCTGCACATGCATATATGCACTTTTCTGGAAAGAGTGAGCCTCTAGCTTTCATTAGTCTGGAAGGAGTAGAGTTAGTCAAACCAGGGTTTCATGTATTTCAAAATATAAAAATAATTTTAAAATACTTAACATAAGAGTTAAATAAGAAAAAGTAATCATATCATATGGACCTCCTTCTGTCCTAAAATAGCCCATCAAGAAGATTCTTAGTGGCATCACTATGAAATTTCCTTCAATAGAAGATGTACATACACTGAAAGAGAAAATATGACGGGTTTGTTCACCTCAAATGAAGATACAAAAATTATTGTGATGTGTAATATTTTACAAGTAATTCAGCAGGAAACCCACTTAAGGAAAAAAGAAACTGTATTTTACAAATAGTGGCTCCTGCATAAATATCCACAGTAGGAGCTGACAATTTGAGTGTTTCTTTAAGTAGATGTACTTCTTGAGCGATTTCTCCAAGTATCAGAATGCTTCCAGGGAAGGAATTAAATTGCAATTGAATAGTTTTTAACAATCTTGAAGTTATTTGTGTTCTGGAGACACATATGGGATCTATTTCACAGACTTTATTAGAATTCATGAATCAGGCTCACATAGTACTCTTAAGCTTCTGCTTTTATTCACTGGCACTTGTAGACTCAGTACTTCATGATACCACACAAACTTCCATAATGAGTGGCCTTGGGCATTCTGGACTACACAATCCATATCCTTCCACTTTAATATAATTTCTATTCAGGAAAAACTAATTTGCTCCTTTGAGTTACAGCTGACTAGTTCTATGAACACAAGAGTAGTAGATTAATTATGACCATAGCATAATTATTACAAAAGCAATTTCCAAGAAATTATGTTTACTACAGTATAAGTAGAAAAGAGTATGATTTAGTTCCAAGACTTATAAAAAAAAGGTACTCACTGTAATTGGGCCACAAGATTTAGGCTCCAAAGTCAGCAATAGCTAAAACGAGCCTACTTCAGGTGTCATTATGTGCATTTTTCTACCAAAATATACTTCTTTCCATTTCCCTTTCAGCCTCTCTCTTATTTAATCTAACACAATTCTTTTTATCTCTACCAAACTATTCAATACATATTTACTGAGTACTTATTATGTGCTATTCTGTACCTATGTGGTACAAGAGTGAACACAAGGATGTACCTTATGAACCTTACATTTCAGTGAAGGAAGAAATACAGTAAGTACATGAATTAATTAGATAACAATGTAAGTGCTAGGAAGGAAATGCCCAGGAAATTGAGATAGATTATAGATTGGACAGGGAATAAGAACCTAATTTATACAACAACAGATCAGCCTGTCTAAGGATATGCACATGTAAGCTAAGTTCTAAAAGGAAAAGCATGACCACTATCAAGACTTTTAAAGATTACCTACCTAATAGCTATAAACTCTTTTTCCTTGATATTGAAACTCCAGCTTTACTGGGTGACAATGCATATAGCTCCAGAAAATGAATCATAATTTATTTAAGCTACTTCTGGTTCATGAAATTTAAGGGAAGTCACTGAAAGTTTCTGAGGAACATGTTTATTTCTGATATGAGACCTGCAAGTGAACAAAGCTGTCTTTAATTCCTCTCCCTTTTGCTTCAGCTATTGTCATGTTTTGATATGGTATCCAGATCTGTGGTAGCCACCATGCAACTATGAAAAGCCTAAAGAACAAAGTCAGCACACTTAGTATGATGGAAAGCGTAGAAACAACTTGATGACATTGCCAACCTGCTAAACCAACCTTGGGACCATCTATCTTCATCCTTTTTGCTAAAGAATAAATAACTGTCCTTATGGCTTACTTAAGTCTTTGTTAGCTGGAGTTTTGGTCATTTGTCTTGAAAGCATATGATTAATTGAACAGGAGTGTTACATGATCATATATGGGTGTCCATACATATGTATATGTGTGTGTATGTATATGAATATATCTTTGGCAGCTGTATGAAGAGATTCCAAGGAGCAAAAATGGAACAGAGATAGTGAAGACTACTGCAATAGTCCCAGAGAAGGATTATGGTGTCTGGGGATAGAGGAAGTAGTAAAGCAGGAGAGAAAATGACATTTAAGACATTTGCAGGTAAAAAATAAGACTTGTTGGTTCAGATATGGAAGATGAAAGATAGAGATGAGTTAAGGCTGACCTTTTTTGGACTTGATATTGGTGCCATTTACTGACATGCATATACATGAATAAGTTTAATGGAAGGGTGAAATCAAGAGTACCTTTGTGAACATTTTAAATGTATAATATGTGTGAGTCATTCAAAGAGTGATGTCAAGTAAACAGGTAGACTTGTGAGTCTGGAGTTCTGGAATTAGGTCAGAGCTTGGATTTCATTATGGGAGTTGTTAATACACAGATGTTATTTAGAGTCATGGGAACAGACAAGACAAGGTCCACCCACTGGACAGAATTTGTGGAATTCTAATATTATAGGTCTGTTAGAAGGGGAGGAGACTGCCAAAGAGACTAAGGGGAAGTAGTGAGAGAGGTAGGAGGAAAACCAATAACAACAGCAATAATACTTAACATTTACGTAGAGCTTACTTTATGCCAAGCAATGCTCAAAGCCTGTTGTGCCATTTTCTCCTGTGGTTTTTATCCCTAAACCCAAAAGGCTTAGGCACCAAAAGGTTTCTCTACCTCTATTAGTTATTGAGGTGTCATATATGTTTGTTGGAAAATATTAAAACAGTACAATACAGGAAGGCTGGAAGTGGAAAGTAAAGATGCTAAAAACTTTCACCCAGCTTTACCCATAAAGCATAATCATTAACAATTCTCAAACTCCAGAAATCATCTACACACACATACACGTGCACACACATGCACACAGACTTGTTTTCACATAAATTGGATCATTCTTTCTCCAGATACAGATAATAGACAGACACATAGCCACTTCTGGAACTGGCCTTTTATTTTTACTCCACACATTTCGGAGATATTTCTATGATAGCACATTTATATCTACTTCTTGTTTTTATAAGACTTAAATAATATTCCGTTGTAGTAAAATATAATTTAAGTACCTCTATGTATGTGCAATTAGATTTTTTTTTCTTACCACACACAAAATGCTGGAATAAACATCGTTATAAGTAAATCACTTGATATTGGTACAAAAATCTGTTGGATAATTTCCTGATAGTGAAATTGCTGAATTAAAACACTTAAACCTTTGGTATTGTCAAATTATACCCCCCAAAGCTTACTCAAATGACATTCTAATAGCATTTCTGTCAACAGCATCTTGGCAACACACAGTATTGGCAAATTTCAAGTTTGCCAATCTACTAAACTGAACAAAGGGCGTCTGCTTACTTGAATCTCTTTAGTTATGAGTAGGGCAACGAGGCATGATGTTAAATGTGCACATTTTGAAGTCAGGCTCCGTGAGCTGATCCCACCTCTTCCCCTTAAAATGTGTGACGGGGGGAGGGGTAATATGGGTGTATTTTTTTCTTCTAAGAGGGGGATAATGAGAGCACAAATCTTCAGGATTAAACAAGAAATGTAGGAATACAGAAAACCCTCCCTGTATGTTAGCGCTTAGCGGAACTCAATTTTTTAAAGTCATACTCGTTCCAGTACTTCATCGTTGGCGTACTCCTCCCGGTTAAATTTCGCACAACTCTTGTTGTAACTCTAAATGAGAGGAAAATTGGTTCTCCACTTTGAAATTCTCCCTTTTCTTCCTTTATGCCAACTTCAGAGCTACCGGCTCACTTATTCATGTACGAGAATGAGTTGCAGTTTTTAAACATTGTACAAAGTGGATGACACTTGGTCGGAGCAACTTCGGTGTCTAGATACTTCAGAAAACAAGTATTTAACACTGCATAATCCGCGGCGCCGTTATGAGTAAGTAGGCAGTGCTGAAAGGATCGGATGACAGCTTTTAGCGAGCAAGGGCTCTGGGGCCACCCACTACACGCAAGCCCTGGGACGCACGTCCCGCCCAAGGCGGAAGTGACGTCATAAGCAGAGTCCGTCTCCCTCCACTGTCTGCGTGTGGCGCGGCCCAGGCTAGCGGGGCGTGCGTCGACGTCGCGGCCAGTACAGGGATTCTGGGTAACGGCCCCGGCCGGCTAAGGCGACTGGCTTAGCGCTGCAGGTTCCACTCACGCCTAGTCGGTTGGCAGTGGCGGTTGTGGGGCGGAGGGCAGCTGGACATGGAGCAGCCGTGGCCGCCGCCAGGACCGTGGAGCCTCCCTCGGGCTGAGGCTGAGGCTGAGGAAGGGAATGACTTGGATGTGTCCCCCAGTTCTCCCCGCTGCCCGCAGCTGCCGGGTGACGGCACCCAGGTGAGAGGGGGACGGCGTTCTGCTGCGGGAATGGGAAGGTGCCGTCGCTGGGCCCGCTGAGTCCCCTGTCTCTGTGATCTTCTTCTGTGTCCTATTATGCGCTCCCTCCTCCCTCTGGGGGACGGGTGCCTGATGCCATCCTACGGCTTTTGTAGCATCTTCTGAGGGCTTCAAAGCGGAACTGATCATTTATTCCCACCCCTTACCTCCACGCACACTTTTTTTTCACCTTGTCTATATACCTCCTCATCCTTGGAAGACGTTCCTGCCCCCACCGGTCTCCTGACAACACCCTGGTTTGGGGCGGCTCATGCTCTAACATTGACCCTTTGTCCTCCTTGTGCATGTTTTTATCCGAGCACTTTATTCTGTTGAAGGTTCTAATACTTGTGCGCTGTTAATAGGAACAGTGAGTGGTTGTGTTTCAATAATTCACTGAGCTCCTTACATAAAAATTTCAGGTCCAATTTCACTGGCTTCACGTCTGAGTAAATTCTGTAAACCTCACTTTTGATGCTGGCCTAAATCTCCTATTCGCGTGACCATTTTCCCCTTATGATTTATGTTTTAAATTTGTTTCACATCATTCCCCAGTAAGAACAAATAGACACACGTTCCCTTTTCCTTCAGACTTTCCCCTCAGATTTGTAGGTTTTCAACCCAGCGTACCTCCCTCTGAAACTCATCCAGATGTGGTATATCACTTAGAATTTTTCTGGGTTCTTACCTTAGGAAGCAGTTACATACTCGTATCATTGTGTCCTCGTTTTTCTCCCAACCTGAATGTGTTTTGGAAGTATATTTCAGGATCGTAAACTAAACCCTAAAATGTTTAATGAAATGGATTATAGTCTGTATTTTAGGCTTCTTGAAAAATAGGGTCCCTAAGAAATTGACTGAATAATATAGTTTTTTTTTAAGACTCTTCTAACAGCTGTTAATGAAGATGAGTGATTTATTAATTTGCTGATAAGTGTAGGATCATCCATACTATTCCAAATTCCTGGATTATTGACTTCACACAGAGAAAAGTGCTGTTTCATAACCACAGACTGTACTTCGGCCAGCCAATCACTGGGAAATTTTTAGGAGGACAGAATGAGAGTAGATAGGTCAGTAGTCACTCACTAATTGTGGATCACTAGTGTCATCTTTATATAAAAAATGCTATATAAGCACATAATGAATGTGTTAACAGAGCTGAAGACAAAAGAATGAACAGCTGCCATTGTCAATTTTGAAGGCATATGGAGAGAACAGAAAGGTTTCATGAATTTCAGTGCATTCTTATTGAATCACAAAAGAAACAAAGAGAAATGCTGGCTTTAAAATATATCTGTATATTAACTTTTCACTTGTGCACTTGGAATTATTAGCTTCTTTAACTGAAAGGGATTTTAGAAGTGAATCGACTTTTCTCCTTTGTGGAAAGTGAGTTCCCTGGACCATCTAGCTTAGTTAGTAGCAGAATTAAAGATAGAACCTTTTCCTACTATAGTATTTTTCCCCGCCTATTGCACTGTCCATCCTGTGATGTAATAAAAATTTTATAGGGCTGAAATTACTTTTGAATGGTATTAAAATTTGCAAAAGGTTACTAACCCTAAATTAGTTCATGTGTTGTTTGTAACAAATCTGCTTTTTTGTCTTGCTGACTTTGAGACTTGGAAGTTTTTGGATTGAAATATTTTTGGAAAGAATAAAATGTTTAATTCAATTTATGAGTACTTTATAATCTTAAAAATAATCTTTAGTTTAATATACCTGATATGGCAAATCTAAACATCTTGATGGCATATGTGAGGTGTAGGTCTGAGATCCATTTAAAGAAAAGGCAGCTTGGAATTTAGAGATCATATTTGAGAATTTTTTATGTAAATACATTAGTCGATCTTAATGCTAACAGTTCTATTTCCAAATTCATCTTCATTGAAATACAGTTATGTTTAATGTCTCACTAAAATTTGTTCACAGATAAAATACTTTTTTATTGAATCATCTCTATATGTTAGTTTGCTCAAATGTTGACTCTGTCATCTGTGAAGAATTTCAGCATAAATCATTTTATGTTTGACTTGAGAAATGAGTATTGCCTCCCACATAATATGAAAATGGAAAGCATTTCTGACTTCTTGACTATATCTTTCATCTTTTCTTGCAAAATAAATTTTACAACTTTATTTTTTTCTTTAAGTTTATTTAGTCTGCAGTAATTCATGATCCTAAGATAGCAAAAAATAAGGATAAATATTTTACTTGGTTGGTCGGGCTGCTTGGTACCAGGTTCCAAACTTGCTAAATGAGTAGGTAAAACATCTGGACAGCAACAGTATCCACATTTGCCTCAATAGAAATCCAAGTTTGGGGCCTCCCTGGTGGCACAGCGGTTGAGCGCTGCGCTGTGGAGCTGTCGACAGCTCGCCATGCGAGTTCGATGCCCAGCCTGGGAGAATCCCACATGGTGCGGCAGACCTCTCCTGCCTCGCCCGCTGCTCCCCTCAGCAGTGTATTTCTGATCTGCCTGTTCTGCTCCCCACTCTGTCTCTGGTGAACCCTCTCGCCGCCCCACGCCTCTGGCCTGTACCCCAGCTTGTATGTATAAATAAATAAATCTTAAAAAAAAAAAATAGAAATCCAAGTTTGCCTGAAAACTCAGCTAGGAAGTAGAGGCCTTGCATGCTACTTGCCTCAGAATTCTTTGCCACCACTAGTCTGTTCTAAGAAGTGGGGAGTCATTCATCTAAGATTTACTTAATTGTAGGCCTCCCCTCTCCCAAGAAACTGATAGTTGAGTGAACAATTAGCCATAGTATTGTGTGAAAACACCACTATAGAAATACAGAAAATATGGATGGGGGATGGGAATAAGAGAAACATTGGGGAAATGGTGTCAGAATCTGAAATGGAGAAGTGTGGTTTTGTTTTTGTTTTTTTCCTGGTAGGGGAAGGATTGCTACATTGAAGGTACATTGAAGTATAAGCAGACAAGTGGGAAAAAATAGCCTAAAGAGGTAATGGGAAGATTATGAAGGATCATTCCATGCACAGATTTTGCTCTTTATCCCAATATTCTAAGGAGAGTAAAGTTATCAGATTTGTTTTTTGGTGAGATCAGCCTAATAAATGACTTTACATAATTAAGGTGTGAAATTATAAGGGCTTGAATAGTGATGCAGATAAGGGAACAGTTTGGAATAGTTATTTTGGATACACAGTTTGAAATTATTCTTCATTTTGATTAAGAATTCATAAAGGCTGCGTTAAGCTTTTGTTTTATAGAGCTGAGAAATAATAAGGAATTAAGCATCCATCACAGTGCCTTACATGTAGTGACTCAGTAAAGATTTAAACTAATTTTACTGCTTCTGAATGGAACACAGTCACCACTGTGGACCAGTTGACTTTTTCTAAGTAACTTTGTTCATTTGATTAGGACTAAATTAAAGGATATTGGGTAATAGTTGATTATAAATAGAAATTTTCAAGAAGTTGTTCTCAGGTCCTAAAAGATTGTGATAATACAGAAAGAAAATGAAAATGAGAAATGATTCCTTCTAATCAAAGGTTCTTCGCAGTGAAGAATTTGCAGAACAAAATTTAAAGGTCTGGCTTTCAGCATGAGTAGTAAAATGAACTAAATTTACACCTTCGTACTCATCGTCCTGCTCTTTCAAGTTTATGAAAACAAGTGTTAGTTGAACAGCTACATACAGGACACTGTGCTAGTTGCCAAGCTTTTTGTTGCTGTTGTCAGGGAGGGGCACAGATTAACAAAGAGGTTTAGGAACTAGTTGATGAAACAAGGCCTATAATATAAAATTGTAACTAATACTCAGAAGGCAGGATGCCTGTGTATCAGAAACATTTACAGAAATCCTTGACTAAAACAAAGTTGAACTGTATTATTCAAACATGGCCATTGCCTTCTTCATTTCTTACAAATACTGTTTTTCATCTAGATATATAGCCATGGAATTGAACTGGCTTGCCAAAAGCAGAAAGAGTTTGTGAAGAGCTCTGTGGCGTGCAAATGGAATCTCGCTGAAGCTCAGCAGAAACTTGGTAGCTTAGCACTGCATAACTCTGAGTCCTTGGATCAGGAACATGCCAAAGCACAACTAGCAGTATCAGAACTGAAGCAGCGGGAAGAAGAATGGCGGCAGAAAGAAGAAGCTCTAGTACAGAGAGAGAGAATGTGTCTGTGGAACATCGATGCCATTAGCAAGGATGTTTTTAATAAGGTATGACCTTTTATTGGACCATTCTGAAAGAAGAAATAACAGAAGTGTTTGTACAAAATAGTTGTTCATATTTGGTAGGAAAGCAACAGAATCCTATAAACAGTATTCAATTTTGACAGTTTATTAAAACTCTGCTATAACCCCAGTAGTGTCTAAAGTGGATAGTCTTCAATACAACTATATGGTGGTGGCGCAGCCCAGTGCATGTATGTGTGGGCTCTGGAATCAGACTGCCTCGTATCTTAGCTTTGTCACTTGATGACTTTGTGCACTTGAGCAAATCACTTAACATCTCTAGGCCTCAGTTTCTTCAGCAGCATAGAGCATGTCTGAAGACTTTAAATAAGAATGTCTTAAAAAGCACGTAGCACATGGGGTCTCAGATATGAGACTGATGTTGTCATGCTATTAGCTTGCTATCAGTTTTCTAACACTGATGTGTAGTTACTGGATTTATTAAAGTCTTTCGCTGTTATTTACCAGTATGTATTTACTAAACCTCAGGTAGTCTGAAAGGCCTGATGTCTAGCAAAGTACTTATGTAGCCTTATTAGTAGTTTATTAAGAGCAGTGTTCTGTTTCTCACTGGTAATGTAAACCTTGTTCTCTGACTTACATATCTTAAGAAAAAATGGACAGTGAAATAGTCATTTGCTACTAATACATAAAGTTGTACCATTTGCCGTTTATACTATGCTTAACTCTAAAGCTTCAGGAATAGACTGTTTGCTCTTACCTAAGTCCACATTTACTTTGGCTTTGACCATCATTATTTTCTAGACTTCTTAGTCTATAATATGACTTGTTTCTGTTTTGTAGCCACTTTCACTTCACCCTCTTGAGCGCTCTTTATTTCCTTCCCCTGGACGGACTCTAGTTCTACTACAGCAATAAGTAATACACATAGGTAAATGTATGCCACCACTAGCTTTATCAGAATTTTATTCTTCAACCATGAAAAATGCTTATTGTGGAAAAAAAAAAGCCTAAATATATAAAAGAGAATTGAAAGACTTGCTTCACTTCTACTTCCTTTTCCCAGATAATCACTGTTAACAGTCCTCTTTCTAGACTTTTTCTATGCCTATACCTGTTTGTTTTCCCTTCCCTACAACAGTAGTATCATTCTTTATCTGAATGATTTTTTTTCTATATCTGTACATACTCTAAAGAGTGTGTCATCTTAAGTCTTATTTCTGGTTTGCATTTTACCCCAAAGTTATTTAAAATAATTTTCTTCATCAAAGGGAATGGTTAGAGCAATGTTTCTTTGTTTTATAAAGTTAATGTCTCAGCTGGTCACAAAAAATAATATTTTCATTATTTCTTCTTTTAATTGTTTTTTTTAAACTTAGGTTCTAATGTAGCCTACATTTATACCACAAATTAATTAGGACTATCTTTATGTTCCAGTCATTTGCTCAAAATCGTACATTGATTTTGTCTGGGAGCTTGAGACTTGAGAGGACTGTTCTAGATCTGCGCTGTCCAACTCGATAGCCACTAGCCACATGTGCTATTGAGCGCTTGAAATGTGGCTAGTCCGAATTGAGATGTGCTGTAAGTGTAAAATACACACCAGATTCCAATAATTTAGTACCAAAAAAGTAAAATATTTCATTAATAATCCTTTTATATTGCTTACATGTTGAAATGATAATAATATGTTGGATATGTTGACTTAATATGTTCTTAATTTCATCTCTCTCTTTTTGCTTTATAATGTGGCTAATAGAAAACTTTAAATTATATTTGTGACTTGGATTATATTTCTATTGGACAGTGCTGGTCTAGATAACAGAACATATAAAGTAAAACATGCTTCTATTTTGAAATACATAAACTTTTGTGTAATTATGGATTGTAAACTGGCAGAGAGCTAGTTTGCAATTTTCATTTTTGGCAGTGATGATCTCAAGGTTTAAATGTGAACACAGACTGTTCTGAAAAACTGCCAGTTTTTCTGGCTAGATAAAAACTTAATCTTGATCTGTTTTATGACTTATTTAACTGAAAGAAAATAAGCACTTCCTTAATAGAAATTTGTACTTGATTTCAGAATCAAACTCTTTGGCCTCTCCTAAGAATAGTTTGGGTTTATCTCTTAGCAAAGAATTTATAGTAAATATACTTCATTCTTTCTATGCTTTGAATTTCTGAGTTTATTTTCAGCAAGACCTTAAAAGATTAGGCTAAAGTTCAAATATTTAATGTAATGAATAATGAAAAATATGCATTTAAGAATATTTCTGTATCTACCTTTGAAAAGTTTAACAGAAAAGTTTAATTCATTTGTTTTTCTGTATGACTTCTAAAGTAATTCTGTGATTTTTCACACCTATATTATTTTAAACAAAGCCAGTCAAACTCCAGTATAAGAAAGTTTAGTTTTTAAATAGTTTGACATAAAAATTTAATATTATCATATCAATACTACTATAACAGCTTTTTATTGTGTCTTTTGGAAGGATTGCTAGACATTCAGTATCTGAAGAAAATTTAATTAGAATATGAAATCTGATCTTCAAAATTTTTTTCTTAGAGTTTTATTAATCAAGATAAAAGAAAAGATACAGAAGATGAAGATAAATCAAAATCATTTATGCAGAAATATGAGCAAAAAATCAGACATTTTGGTAAGTCTAGTACTTGAGTTTCCTTCCTTTGTAATGTTTGGTCTCATACATATGTGTGCACAAAGTGGGTTTATAAAATGGGGACCAAAAAGAAGATAACTGACAAGTTCCAGTTGTTATATAGCTACTTCTGGCATAGTTGTATGATTCTTGTTTTAGATGTTTTGGGGTTTTTTTGTTTGTTTATTTGTTTTTTTTTCTTTTTTTGGTCATAGAGTGACAAGAGTAAATCAAGAATGAAGCAAAATCCAATCTGTTATACTGCTATTCTTTAAGACTCAGTTTTATTTATTCCAGAGCCTCTTTCTTATTGTTTTTATCTTTTGACCTCTTCACTGATTATCTGATTATCTTACAGTTATAAGATAAGCAGTCATTTTTTTCAGGTTTCAGATATATTGTTATATAATTCCATGCAGATCATTGAACTGTTTTTCAGATACGTTTACTTATATATCAACAAAGAACTGAAAAATAGTTTTCTCATTGGGGAAAAGCGGTGGAATGAGAGTTCATGTGGTGAAAGGTTCCAAGAATTGGTAACATTTGAACTAGATTATGAGGAACACCCAAGAGTTTTTGTGTTGATAAGGGAGGCAAGACAACAGAAGGTAGATTTATGCAACAGCATACTTTGTTCTAAGGATTATAAGCAGTGTGATACTGCTGGGGTGCAAATGCTGCTGAAAAGTATTGGGAGATAAAGTTCAAATGATATTTTTTTTAAATTCCAAGTAGTATGTCAATTTAGTAAACATAGTTTTTATTTGTATTATGTTAATAAGCTTTTTAAATGGAATTTTGAAATCTTTTTCCAATAGTTTTTCCTCACCCAAAGCATTTAGAATTTTATTATTTTCAGTTATTTCAAGATAGTGGATACCTCTTTAGATTTTTTTCACTTTTTATGCAGTTGATTCATAAAATACTCATTTTTCCTCATGCTTATTTTAAAATAGGAAAATAAGCTGTGTATTCTATTTAATTAAAAAATGGCACCTGAAGAAAAAAATGAGCAGTTATTTTCCCACTTATTATCATTCAGTATTGCTTATAATAGAAAAAAAATGGATAAGCAGTCCTTCCTTGGAGAGGCTTAAAATCTTTAAACATACCCCTGAGCCATAAGGATAAAAACCAAAAATTTTGTAAATGAGTCTTTGTGATGATAATGTGAGTTGTCACTTCCACCTATTGTCTCCTAGGCCTGTATTCTTCTGCTGTAGGGAAAAGAGTACCTTAATACTGGATGTTCTTTCAGAACCTGATTGCCTCTGATACAGTAGTATTCCTTAAGTTGTTGTCAACCAGCTGGCACTCTGTGTGATATTTACTTGGAGCCATGGGAAAAATGCTAGGTTTAAAACAGTTCCCTCACTTTTGCTGTGAGCTGAATGCCTTGGTCAGAAGCAATTTTGTATGGAAAAATATCCCAACCTCACAAGGTGTTACAACCTACCTGAGGCTATGTATATGAGTCTTCAACAAAACATTGCACTGTTTTTATAAGATCTACTTTTTGGTTAATGGTACTCATAAGACTAGGAATGTCACAAACCCACTGTATTCATTTCTTTTGCTGTAAAGTGAGTTTCTGAGTTAAGAAATAAAGAGGTCTAACTTAATACCACAGATGTATTCCTGGTGGAATCTTTCAAGGAGGGAGGGCAATACCAGACCTAAAATGGGCTAGTTCAAGTAAGGAACCACTGAATTGGGACCAAGATAATCAACCTGTTACTTGACTGTTGCCTGGTCTTCAGCATATGGTGCCAAACTGAAGTTTGAACTGTAGTTTCTGCCACTGGTAAATTACATATTCAGTGTCTATACTGGAAAATCCTTAATGGGGAGATCTCACCAATTGAATCTCTGCATAAAGTCATGCTGTTGAATTTGTGCATAATCTCAAGTTTCTACCATGACCCCTTAGTTTATAAACTAAGCATTGTGCAAGCAATGACATAGCTGAGGAAAAAAGACTGGCTTGACTTTCACAAATGATAATAAGCTATTGTTTTGCCATTGCATGTTGAGGACTTCCAGTGTCTCATCCGATAATACTAACCAGAGTCTTACTGTCTTCAAAACCAAACAGACCTGATAGCCACTCCCAGATTCACATTGTACCTGTTTCTTAGTGGAAATGCACACTGACTTTTCATTTTGGAGGAGATACCCTACTTGCTGCAACCCATTGGATCCCTAGAAATGTTACTAAGGTAGTAGGTTCCCAATTTTTTCATGTTTTATTTCCCACTTTCTGACATAGGTGTATCTTATCAGGACATCTGAGATATGTCCTATTTCCTGCTCACCAAGTTCCATTAGTGTAAAATCAATCAACTTGCAGTAATGTGGGATGATGAGATCAAGTCCATGTGGACAAAATTATGGCCCAGTGCGTTGGTAGAGATCTTAGGCAAGATAGTGAAAGTTTAACACTGTCCCTGCTGAGTGGAAACAATCATTTCTGGTGTTATATGCTTATGTGGTAATGGGAAAAAGCATTTGCCAGAATAATGACTGCACTGATACACTCCTTTAAAGTCAACACATCTGGTATATCACCTATAATTAAATCATCCAGCAGGAGGCTTTCCAAAATTGGATTGCTTTCCACACTCTTGGGAAACTGGGCTTGGAGGGCTTCATATCAGTCCTTTTCTGTGGTCTCCTGTACTTAATATTCTTCAGCGTTCTTCCTAACTTTCCCTTATGGTATTTGTTGACTTTCTTATTTGCTTTAACCTTTATAATTAAATGGAATTTACCACCTACTGATAAATGGTACAATCATATGGATTATTATGCAGCATTGAAATATTGATTTTTCCTCCTAGTTTGTATTTATTAATTTAGTTAATTTGTGTTTCATAAATATAAGATACCAATTTAGAAAAAAGTTTAAAATGTCACAAAAGTTTTATTTAATCTTATGCATCTTTGACATTACTTTTCCTTAAAGATCAGAGCTACTTTTTTTTTTCTGTTTTTTTTTTTTTAATTGCTATTTATGTCTTTTACATTTTGTATTCCCTTTGGGCAGCCCACCACCAATTCACCCGTGATCCATCTCCATGGTCCCCTGTATTCTCCTCTCTTCCATTTTGTGCCCTTATCCTCCCCTCCCCCCACCGCTGAGTGTCTCTCTCCCACCCGGCCTCCCTATAGTCCTGTTATAAGTGAAACCATTCGATATTTTTCTCTTTCTTTCTGGCTTATTTCACTGAGTATGATCCCCTCTAATTCCATCCATGTCGCTGCAAATTGCATGTGTTTATCTTCTTTCCATGCTGAATAGTATTCCATTGTGTATATGTACCACAT
>PVIJ01012321.1:0-50287 GCA_004024925.1 Scalopus aquaticus
GGTCTCAAGGGATTGTAGAAATGATCCACTTGCAAAAAGTTCAGATTGAAGGTTTACTTTCTGCCGAAACTAGGGATGGCATTAGGAACCCACAGCCATCATTTCTTGAAGTTGCTTGGCGACTCTTCTGGCCTGAGATGGCTGAGTGCCTGTGGTTGTTCCAGCGCCTCCGAGGGATGCTGGGACCCAGAGGGACCGGAGTGCACTTGGGAATTAGCTTTTTTTTTTTTTTTTAAGATTTATATATTTATGTATACAAGCTGGGGTGTAGGCCAGAGAGACTAAAGTACACTGCTGAGGGGAGCAGCGGGGAGACAGGAGAGGTCTGAGTCATGTGGGAATCTCCCTGGCCGGGGATCGAACTCGTGCTGCAGTGGCTGTGGATAGCTTCATGGCTGAGACTTAACCTGTTGCGCCACCAGGGAGGTCCCAGAATCTTCTTTTCTTTTTAATTTTTTTCTGGATAAATGTGCTAAAGCAAATGTGTTCTAGGTCAGTGGGCCTGTCGGTGGGGCTCCAACAAGGGTTCCCCAGTGGAGCTTTGTACATCTAATATCCCCCTTTATGTACCTGAGCTGCCTCTGTGTGCCCCCAGCATGGCGATCTATGACTCTAAGAAGGACCTGCACCCCCAAACTGGTACATAGGAGCGAGGACCCAGGTCTATAACTAACTTCGCTTTACTGTAGAAATCTCTGTGCCAGCTTGGAAGGAACTAAGCAGAGGAACGGGTTGCTCACCCAAACTCTGCTAGGAGAGAAGACTCTGCAATGAATCCCTTTTATGACCAGTCACCATCCTTCCCCAAACCTCGTCTGAGAAGAACATGTTACGGTATCCTGTATTTATAGAGCACACGTCTCCCTGGAGCACTCATACCATGCAGATTTGTTTTAAGATCTCATTAATCCTTGCAGATTTTTTATTTAGGATTTCACAGGAGTCTCACACCAATATATAAACATTGAAAACACTATTTAAGAAATATAAGTGCCATATGATTTTCCAACTTAATATTTACATCCTATAGCCATTCATGTATATGTGTGTGTCTATATAAAGCATAAAGAATAACATGACACATATAAAACACCACCCCCTTCAAATGTGCTTGCATTCGTCAACAGTTTTTTTTTCCCCGAGTCTTGTTTCACTCTTTAGTGTGCCATTTTTTTCTTTCTCATTCCTTTTGCAAGACTCTTCATCTCTCTTTATGGCTGAAATTCCCAAGGCTACACTTTTGGTTGGTTCACTCAGTGTCTCTGCTTTTCTCTCACATGCTCTTGTTGGCTGTAGTCCCCTATGACCAAACTGTTGTAGCAGCCATTGCTTGAAACTTTGCCACACTGCCGCCCCCCATCCCGCACACTTTTTCTTGAATTAGTTGCTGACAGGCTCAGTTACTTCAGCGGCTGAGCAATAGAAAATGGCCACCCTCATTGCCAACATCTTTTCCCAGAGTCTCATGCAGATGTCAAGAGTATGCGCTTAGGAGTTGTACCGGTCTGGGTTCAAATTCTACCATTTCCTAACTGTGTGATCTTTCTGAACTTCTCCTAGTGGGCAGTGGTGAGGCTTATTTGAGATGGTCGTGGGTGGGGTGAGTGTGGTCTGTCTGGTGTGTGGTGACTGGTGAGTAGTGGTGATCCCTTGTCATCGGTTGCCATCCCTGCCTCCAGGCCTTCAAGTCTCAGTTCATGTTTTTGTCCTTGCAGGCTCTTTTCACGCCTTCTTTCTCTGCTGCATTATTTCCCTTGTTTATGCTTCTCTATGGGCATTCCTCTTTCGCTAGCATTTTCTGCTCCCTAGACTGTAGACTTTGGAGGGGCAGGGATATGACTTTTCCCTATGAGAGACATAAAAGATGCACAAGGTGAAGGTCATGTGAAGACAGGCAGAGGTTGCAAAGAGCAGAACCGAGCATGGAACTTTGGAGTCTTTGATACTCCTGTGATACTCCAAAAACTGGAGGAGGCGAGGAAGAGGAATCAATGGTCCCCAGAGACTCGGGGAGAAACACATCCCTGCCCACATCTCGATTTTGGGCTTGTGGCCTCCAGAATAGCAAGACAAAACAATTGTGCTGTTCTAAGTCACCAGGTGTGTGGAGTCCCAGGAAACAAAAGCAGGTGATGAGGATTTGCATGAGGAGGGCAGCGGAGTTCAAGGGCTTTGGTGATAAGAAGAGCAGATTAAAGGCTAGGTTCTCTTACTGCTTATTAGCTTAGATGGGCTTCGGCAAAGATATTCTGATAGTTGATCGGCTGGCCTATTGGTAGATTAATTCACTCATTCATTCTTCATGTCCCCGGCAATTTCCTCAGTACGTACAGACCTGCTTCCCTCTGTGCTCTTGCCGCTGCGGTAGGCATTCTGGTAAGTAGATGATTTACTAACATTAAACAATTTACATCTAATGAAAAGAGACCAGCTATTACAGCACGTGTCTGTTATCTGATTATATTCTAATTGGATAAAAACGCTAATTGGGGAACATTTAGAAAATATAGATGGGCAAAAATAATTAAATAAAAGTAACCCATTATCCCAGTGCTGAGGGATGAATCATAGTTCACATTTTAGTAGATTTCCTTCCACCCACTTAGAAAATAGTTGCATTTTTATGAAAATTTGAATACTGTATCCATCTTTAATGTTATCTTATTTTCTCATGATATGAAATATTACTTCAAAATAGCACGGCCATGGCTTTACAAAGTCCTTTCTAGAAAACACTTCCCTGATCAGATAGCATTTAGGTTTCGCGCAATTATCTTACATGCACAATGATAGATTTGAGCCTGGGGAGTTTGTTCTAGGAGCTCAGAGAAGGCATCCTAACCCAGCCTGGAAGGCACTGAGGAAAGACTGAATGGACAGGCAGACTAGGCCCTTCTCACAGAGCCGCTCTTTGGTGCATAGGAGGAACCCCCCCTCCCCCCTTCGTCTCCATCTATTAGCTTTGTTTTTCAATAAATACAAATTAAAGTAAAAAATAAAAGCACAAAGAAGAAGACAGAATTGACTATAATTTCATTTCTTTGAGATCACCACTCCTAATATTTGGGTAGACTAACTTTCATCTTGCGTGTGTACATAATGTGTATAATTTTGCCTGTCTGCTTTTTTTGACAAAAAATGTTTTATTTTTCTCATCTCAAAACTATTCTTCGGAGACATTCTTTTTAACGTCTATGTAGTTAGTATTCTGTCACCAGGATGGAAAAGAATCCGACTGCTCTGCTGAGGCTGGAATTGTGGTCGCCTCCACAAATGCTATTGTTGCCAGTCTTTGCCCAACTCACGGATTATTACCTCAGCGTTGATTCCTGCCATGGAATGTCTGGGTCAAGTCTCCTGTCATTGCTCTTTCTTGTGATGAGTTGTGCCAAACTGCCCTTAGAGAGTTATGTCGACTTGCTTTTTCACTCAGGTGTGCAAGGGTGCTTGGGTTCCAAAAGTCTTTTCTGGGTGGCGTAAGGGAGAACATGTCAAAAAAAAAAAAAAAAAGACTTTTAAGGCCAGAACTTGGTAGGTGATGCGAGCTGTCTAGTCTGGGGACACCCTAGGAAGAATGTAAAGGTTGATCCAACACGCTGAGAACGCTGAGGTATGTTTTTTCTTCTTGCCATTAAACACGAGACCATTTACAAGGAATTTGATTTGTCAATTCAAAGGGAGGAGGTATTAGGAGAGGAGAGGAGAAACGATGATGTATTTTCAGTGGCACTTGAATATAACACATGGAGAGCAGAGAAGGCAAAGACAAAGTGGTTCTCCCATTGCCTTCCTGTGTCACATGTAGAGTGTTCTAGATGGCGATGTGGCAATAATGACACCCACCGTTTATGGAGACACTATTATGTGCTGGGTGCTTTCCTAGTCTTTCATGGAGTGTCCCTCACAACACAGGCAGGTATTTTAGGCCACACTTGGTGGATCAGGCAGTGAAAGTCTAGCAAGGTCATGTCCATTGTCCAGGATCCCACGATTTACATATTACAGGACTGGGACTTTGATTGCTCTGGACCCCAGGTTCTTTCTATAGTACTCAGAAGCAGGAATTGTTGCTCTTAATTACTTGTCTCTATGCCCCAGAGCATTGTGGGAGTAGGTTGACGTCTACAAGGAGGGCCCAATCAGGTTACTTGTTTTCTGTAGATTTTTCCAGACCATCATCTGGAAGTAGATGGAACTTCAGAGGTTATCTGTTTCATTGTCCTCTCTGCTGAAACCTCACCCACTATTTCCTTCCTTGGATGACACTTGAACAACTCATTTCACTTTGTTGAGGAGTGTTACAGAAGAGGAGCGTCGTGTTACTTCTGGAGGGGTTGATGATGAAAGGCCAGGCTTGCACTCTCCTGAAGCTGCCTCAGACCACGGGCCTGTTACTCCCTGCTTCTAGCCAGCATGGCTGAGGTACGCCCACGCCAAGCAGAGAGGAGATGTGCGCCTGACCCTTCACTGTGATGAGTTAACCTACTTTGGTAATATATTTATAATCCTTTTGAGCTCCTCGGAGGGAAGGTGCAATATGAATATAAAATAATAATGGGGTTCACCTTCAGACATTTCCTGAATGCCCAGGAGTGGCTGGAGGCTTAATGAATCTGTGTTTGTAAACATTCTGCGGTCCCAGCTGAAGGGAGCTCGAGAACAGAGATAGTTATTAATTATTATTATTATCGACTCCTGCGAGTGATGGCGGACTCACGGAGATGGATGGCCTCTGCCAGCTTTTATTCCCAGGAGCGCGGCTGTTAGGGCGTGTCCATTGCACAACAAATATCTAATCCCATGGAAGGATTAATTCTACATTGGATAAAAAAATAATGATTTCCCATAATCTATTCTGAATGAACTGCCTCAACCCCTACCCCCCGATTCATCTGGTGACTCTCGGTCTCTAGAAACAAAAACAAGCACCCAAAGACCCGGCTGGGCCCTGGGTGCTTATATTGGCCTGCAGGGCAAAGAATCTTCTACATGATGTGTGGAAAGGGGGAAGGGAGGGAAGACTGTTGCTCTTTGCATGGTGCTTTTGGTCCACATTCTGTCAGACCGGCCAGCTCTGGCTCCCAGGTCACCTGCCCTGGATCTGCATACCTCAGTGTCACAGAATCTTTATCATTTATCTTAAATGGCCTTAAGTGTTTCAACAGAAGCTTCAGCAGCCAAGTCAAAATACGTTCCGTTGGTTCCACGTTTGCTCCAAGGAGGCACTAGGGAAAAGCAGGGGAGCTGCTTAACTCTGCCTCAATCACTGTCTATTGTCATTGATTGAGGAACACAATGGGAAGATTCTGGCAGATGGGCTGGTTCAAGTGCATCTCAAAAGTGATTACAGAAAAGTTTCATTGGCTTTCAAAATACAAACATTTAGCTGTTAAAATAAACAAACGTCTGCGTCCCTGCAATTATTGCTGGGGATACAGATGTGGCGTAAATGAGTCCCAGCTCCTCTTGAATGCTGTGATGATGTCTCCAAATGAAGCTTCTTGCTGTTCTAGCCAGAGAGGAAGCCTGGGTATTCAGCTGGATGCTCTCGTGACAATGTCCTCCCTGTTTGCCAGGAGAAGTTTGAAGGGCATTTCCAATCAGGTTCAGGAGGACCGGCTGATTCAGGGCTGAAATAGGGCTGTTTACTTCTCCCCACTTGTCTGTCGGCAAAGAGCTCTTCCCTTTATCTGCCAGCCAATCACAGCTTGCCAGTGCAACATCTGGATGGCGCAGCTGGAGGGAAGAAGCGCAAGTTCTGTCCCCTCAAGCAAGTAGCAAGTGTGTGTAATTGAGAACCTGTAATTGCAAGAATGCACAGACCTTGGCAGAAACCTCGAGGGGAAGCTGGGGGGTGCACAGAGGAGCAGGCGCAGGCTTTGTGCGCCTTCTCAGGGACTCCGAGGTGGGGAGACCCCGCGAGCAGGAGCAATGCTGCACGTCCTGTGTTCGCCTGCAGAGACGTCACCATGATATGGGCTCCGTGATGCCAACGTCACGTTTCATTAGACTAAAGGGAGAACATAAATAAGCCTTCATGTTTTCCTCACCTGAGCCAAGCCGGGATCATTTGCCAGCGGGGAAGGCTCTGCTTTGACTCTCTGACCGTCTCCCCCAAGTCCAAATTCACTCTGAAGAGGCGAGCTGCAAGCAGGACGGAGCTGCTTCGCTGCTTGGACGTCTCCGTAAAGGCAGCGCCCCAGGCCCAGGGAAACACGATTCCTGGGCCGGAGCTGCGGGCGGAGGGAGAGCGCGCTGCCCCAGCCCAGCCTGCCCCAGACACGCCGCGCTTTCCCCCCCTCGCCTGGGATCTGTCTCCTCCAAATGCTGCAGCTGTGCTACAACCCAAATGGGCCTGGAATTGCTTTGGAAACTTTTTAGAGCTCCGGGTGAGACCAGTGGGAGCCACTGGAGCTTGTGGAACGAGTCCGGGGACGTCTCCGGTTCCGATGCGCCTCGTGCTCCACCACACCCGCCCCTTAGGCAGAGCCCCTTCCTGCGGCCTGGGACGCTCTCGGGCCTTCCCCTGAGCCCCAGGGATTTCCAGGACGCCTCCGAAGGGCAGAGCGGCGTGCAGCGGGACCCCGTGAGAGCTGGCGGCCGGGCGGACCTGCCGAGTGTCACGGCCGAGCGCGTCCTGGGCGAGATGCTGGCCCGTCGCCCCGTGACCCTTCCCGAATCTCGGCTGGGCCTGATGACAACATGCTCAGAAGGACAAGAAGACACTGTCGTGGCCGAACAGCGACACTGAAGTTCAGCCTCATGACCATTGTTTTCAGAGTGGTGACTGGAAGAGGCTTTAGTCAGTGCCCAGCTAGCGCTTGTGGAGTGCCAGGGACTTTGCCAGGAAACGGGGACATCACGGTGACCAAGATGGGCTTAGTTCGTAGGAAAAACAAGTGTTCTGGAGGTAATAACAGTGGTGTCTGGTGGGCGGTAACTCTCTCCCCCGGGAGATACAGAAACTGACATCTGAGGGATGAAGGTGGTGAGGGCAGGTGCTGGCTGGCAGGAATAGCATGTTCAAAGGTCCTGCGGTATTTCACAACCAGAGTCAAACATAAGAAAAAGAGGAGACAGCAGTTAGAGCTCCTTATAGAGTGGAGTATGGGGCTTATGAGCGATCTGTTCGTCAACATCACGTAGTATGAAAGTGGGAAAGAAGGATTCAGACCCAAGGCTGTTTGGGTCTGAAACTTTGAAACTCCCCATTGCATCACCCTGATGGTTATTACTCAGTGCATTTCATTATAACAAAAGCTATAGTGTATCATAGTTTTTCTTCTCTGGTGTGTGTGTGTGTGTGTGTGTGTGTGTGTGTGTGTGTGTGTGTGTGTGTTTAATGATGAACACACTCTAGAAAACTGCTCTTCTAATCTGTAAGCACCAGAGGAGGCTAACTTCTCTGGTGACAAATTAGCAAGAACACAGGACAGAGCTCCAGGGAGAAAGAGTGATGTTGTGCTCAAGCCTTTGGAGCCATTCCCCCTCCGCATTCCAATTCTGTCTGCGTTGCCAGCTTCCTCAGGTAATGTTAGGTTTGGCTCGACCTTTGGAGTTGGTAAAGGGTTTTAGGATTTTAGGGTTTTAACCGGTCAAAGGAAGACAGGGCAACAGAAAAGTAAACATTGGCCCCTTCTCTATCACCGGGCAAAAATAACAAGGGGCACCCCTAGGAATGAGTAGGTGAGGTCCAGGCTCCTTGGCGAGGTCTACTTCCCCGTCCCTCCTGTGTAAAGGAATCTTTCTGCAATTCTTAATGTTCTCTGTACTCTGTAACACCACCTGCAGGGGTTATTGAATTCTCTTCGATGAAGGCAGAGTAAAGGTGAATTTTGAATTAAGGAATCAGCACATGAGATGAAAATTAAGTGCAGTTTAACTTATCGGGGCTGGTAAATGGCCAGGTCATCTGCTTCCGTGGAGCCCGCAAGCCGAGGCTATTTTGGGCACTCTTCTACCGTTGAGAAAAATGGGAAGAAGATTTTGTGATATATGAAAAGTACATGAAATTCAAATTTTAGAGTCCAGGGTTTTATTGGCGTATAGCCATGCCCATTTGGTTAGATATTCTGGCTGCTTTGGCTCTAACAATCATGAGAGGTTGTAACAGACACGGTTATGTCCTGCAGAGCTCCCGGTGAGTACTAGCTGACTCTGAGAGCAGCAGTTTGCTTGACTCCTGACATACAGGGAAAATAGCGTCATTTCTGTATAAGAACAGTGAATAATCCTAAAATATTCTGCTTTGGGCTGTAACTGTCTTCTCTTTATTCCTTGTGTGGCTGTCAGACTTTGCACGGGATGACGGGGGAGCTTGTTAAAATGCAGAGATCGTTAAAATACTTGTTCAAATGCTGAAATGCAACAGATCTGGGCTGAGGCCTGAGACCCTGCATTTATTATGAGCTCCAGCTGATGTCCACGCTCCTCACCCCCAGACTACACCGTGAGCAGCGGCAGCTTGGGGGCGCTCTCGTCCCTCTCATTCTGGTCTCCTGATTGTCCAGGGCTCCAGGCGGCTCTGGGCTGTGTTGCTTTTGTTCTAAGTCCGGGAGTACCAAGACGTGGTTCAGCAAATGCAGACTCTGTGGTCACAGTGCAGAGTGTGGCCCCAGCTCCTGACTGGCTAATGGTGGACAAGCTCTTTAAACCCTCTGACCTCACTTGTCTCTGGGAATAGTGAGGAAATGAGGTTCTTATCTCAAAATGTAGTTGGGGGCTATGAAAGAGAAAATCCACGTAAGTGGCTAATGGTAGTGTCGGGCACGTAGGAAGTACTCGATTATTGTTAATTATTATTAAATTTGAATAATTAATACTCAAGTAATAATTACTATTCTCTTTATCTGTAGCTGATGATTTTTAGGTTGAAAATCTTAATTTTATAGCCAAGGAGTTTTTTTTCTGGCCTTCCATAAGCTCTGTAAAATTTCCATCATATTCTTTATGAAAGCATCTATTTTCACTTCATTTCTATGGAGCTCTGTTTTGCTTCTATTTCACTGGCCTCCTCTCTGTTGCTTTGCTGAGAGGGTTTATCATTTGCTATTTCAAATGAAAATGTAACTTCCAGGTCAGACCGAACCGTGAAAGTATTGTCATACAAGCGGATGATGCAGGCGCTCCCTCGGTGACCCTGTGGGGGTCAGAGATTTCGCTCTTCAGTACTTGGCATTCCTTCTAGAATTGCTCAAATCACTCAAAATGGGTGTCATTTTTGTAATCTCTTACAATATGTGAACAAGGCATAGAGTATTGTTTTTAATATTCCAGGGCTTATATCTGGGGTCCTTAATTTCTTTTGAATAAATGGATCTCTGAGTACTGGAAGAGCTCAAAATCTCACACGACATTGGGTCCATGATACTTGAGGGTCCATTAGCAAACGTGGCTGATGTGTGCAGCTCGAGAACTCCTGACCTACCGCTTCTCCTAGGCAGAGGTTGGGTCTGACAGACAAACTCACAGCTCTACAGAGCTTGGTACAAGGGCTCCCAGTGGATGGAGACTTGACTTCTGGAAGATGACTCCAAATGGTTGATCTTCACCTGGAACTTTATCTGAAGTGTCACAATGAGATACCCAACCGTCTTTCTGCCTCTGTCAGTGGTCTCTCTTCTGCCTTGAATTCAAAAGAACTAATACACACATCTGGTTTTCTGCCTGAGACAGAGTGGCCTTTGGAGATAGAGGTCTGGCCATCTGATTCAGCTGAAAGTGAATGTAACCTATGTGTCTGTTTCTGTTCTCTCACCTGCAAAGTTCTGGGAACAATGTCTTTGCCAAGAGAATTGGGAGTTAGAATCTTCTTTCCTTCTGGTACTGCTAACCCTGAACTTGTCAGAGAAAATCCCCACATCTTTATGAGGATTATTCTAGATCCTTGCCTCCAGAAAATCCTCCTGAGTCTCCAGTGGGCCCAGTCTCTTAGACACGGCAGTCTCACCTGTTTATCGACCCATTTGTCTTTTCTCAAGTGAAGAGACCAGACGCTGTTCACCTTTGTATCCCCAAGGCCTTGCCTCCTTCCTGGTTCATAATAAATACCTGTTAAATGTAAGGAAGTACTTGCAAAATGTCACGTGCCACTTGGCCACCACCGAGGAAGTTCCCCTCTCCTGAATGAGCTGTCCTCTTCCCAGGAATCTAAGCAGAAAACTTCAGAGTCATTTTCAACTCCTTTTATCCATGACTCCTACTTCAGTTAATTTAGTCTGAGTGATTTTTACCTCTTTAAGATTCTTTCTTCCTTTTCATTCTGCATTTTCACCACCTTCATACTAACCTGGTCACCAACTGGGTTTTTTTGCCTTCGACTGGCCATTGTCTTTCCACTGGTTGTTTCCTTGAGATTCTGAGATGCAGATGTAAACATATCACCCCCTCCTTTAGTGGTCCTGGACCATGTGTTTAGTGTGAATATTCATGAGCCTAGCCAAGACTTACTGAAAGAGTCTGAACCCCAGGACCCTGTGTATTTAACAAGTCCCAAGGTAGATGACCACAGGGTGCAATCCTCGTCCAGAACAAGCTCAGTTACCCCAAGTACTGTCTCCTCCTCTTGTAACTCTTTGTTTGAAAAAGGAGCTCCTTGCTCCCGGGCAGATGCCCCCGCCCCCGCCAGCTGACATCAGCTCGTAACTCCGTGGTGCTGACAGCATGGCTGACGCCTTAGCCAGGGAACAGAGTGATGGTGAAAATAATCAACAAATGAGGTGACGTTATGGACTATCAGGACCCCTTGTGCTGGCTTGGATTCCTGTAGAATACGGGTGTCAAAAGGACACTTCTTAAAACCTCAGAGCCTATGGGTAATGAAATGAGCTAAGAAAAGTCCCCTGGGTTGTTTAAGGAAAGGTGGCTTCAATCTAAGTGGAGATGAGAACTCAGTTGGCAAGGGGACCTGGACGTGTGCCAGATCGCAAGGCCAATGCATTTAGCTAGCCCTCAGCCTCATCTAGAAAGGATCCATAGCATGACTAACGTTATTTTTCCTACCACTGTTTAAGCTCTCATCCAACAACAGTACCCCGAATGTGGGATATTGAAATCATCCTTTCTCCAAGAAGCCAAGCGTAATGATTTGGCATCCATCTTGAGCAGCTGACCTTTGGGAGGCAGGGATACCAGAAGCTTGCCTGGTGTGCTGGCACATGCTGGGCCTGAACCACTGTTGAGGGAACACTCCGTGTAGGGCGTGGCTGTCTCCCGTAAAGCACCCTCTTGGTGTCTGGATGGGCTTCAAGTTCCCCTTCCTCTGGCTTTCTTCTAAATGAGTGGGTTTCACCTGGTCGAAGCCAACCACAGAACACTCACCACTGTTCACTAATCCCAAACTTTTTGATTCAGCCCCCAATTTGCTTTCCGGTCATATTGGCCCACAATTTTAGTTGTGGTGTATCAGCTAAACAACAGCTGGGAGTTGACAACCAGCCAGCTGCAGTCTGCTCCAGCAAGCACTCGAGCTCCTAAATGTATAAAAATGATCAAATGACGAGACATACAGGTTTCTAATTGCAGCCAGGAGTCTGCAGCTGGGAAGTCACCAGAAGTTATATGCTCCGTGTTGCGATCCAGCCATCACCCACCCCTCTGCAAAGCGCTTCCCACTTCCCACCCGAGACGGCTGCCAGAACGTGGCATCTTACCCTGCTTCCCACTCTGTTCGTTTCTTATTAAGGAGCTGACCAAACTCCAGACTTCTAAATGTAGCCAAGGATTGAGCCGGGAGGTAGATCTGTTGGAGCTTGGGGTGGGGGGACATGATGATAAGGTGACGCCAGGTAATGGGGCTCAGAGGCAGACCCAAGATAGGCTCAGTGGGTGTCGCCTCCCAGCACCACCTGCATTACCAAACCCCAGATTCCTGCAGTGCAGTCTCTGGTTTCCCCTCCTCGACTTTCAGATACGTTCTCCTCCTTCTCTCTCCCACCGTTCCGCTCCTTCCTCCAACAACTGCCACAAATCATCACCCTTCTCTCCGGGCCTGAGCTGGTGATGGGTCCTGTTCATCTGCCTTGAACGTCTCTCTCAAGGCCTGATGGAAGGTGTGTGTCCTTCCGACCTATAGCTAATCTTCCAAGCATCTGTTCTTGCTACGGGAAAAAAGTAACCCAACTTGTATATTTTTCTCTTGCTTGAAATCTGACTTTCAAAGCTCTCATTATTCTCTGGGGATTAAAAAAGTGAGCTTTTTTAAGCTTCTGCTCCTGGGCAGGCCTGTTGGACTAACTCATCTTCATAGCAGAAGGAACAGCTCAGGAGGTCAAGAAAGGAAATCCTTCTAGAAAAATCTAGAACATTACCTGGCCCCGTAGAGGTGCCCATGGCATTTCACTGTCTCGACTTGTTTGCTCCTTTATACCAGGCCATCAGCCCCTAAAAGGAGAGGCTTTCTCCTCTGTCTTTGTATTTTCAGGGTCTCTGGCATATACTTGAAAAGATGCACCTGCAATCCACAGGCGTGAGCGAACTCTGGTCAAATCTGGCTGGAACAATTTGCAGTGAAGGTCATGCCTGAGACTTGTAGGATTCCCCCCAGTGCTTCCATGTCCACCATCTGTATCATTTTAGTTGATGTGACTATTGGTGAGTTTTCACTGCTTCTGCTCTCTTCTGAATGAGCCAGGAAGCATACACTAAGCAACTGGTGTGAAGCTGGGAATTTACCCAGCAGGAGCAAGGGCATAGAAGAGCGAACAGGTCACTTCCGACCTGGGCTCTTGGGTCTAGGTCAGAGGTCAGGGAGCCACGGTCTCTGAACCAGATCTGGCCTCTGGACCGTTAGTGAAGCATGGTCAGGATACAGCCGTGCTCTCTCGTGACATAAGGTCTGTGACTGTTTTCTCTCCCTGCGGCGGAGCTGAGACTTGTGGGAGGTAACAGCAGGTGCCTGTGTCACTTTTAAGGGTTTCAGAGAAACCAGGGAAGTTCCGTCTGCCTTTGGGGCCCCCGTTGACTATTGGGTGGTATTTTCTGACAGATGCCTTAAGTAACATACAGAGGAAGAGGACTCGGAGTAAGGGTGGAAACATAAACAGAGACCCTCATGGAATCACCCCCTTCAGTCAGCACATGAGTGAAGGTGCTGGGGGGCCCGAGCCCCACAATGCTCAGCGGGAGGCTCTTCTGAGACCCAGTCTTCCCCAGGCACCTGGGACACTCTCCAGCATCCAGCCTCCCTCTCGGCTCACGTTCCTCGTTGCCTTCATCTGGAGAAGCTGTTCCAGATGCTGCCTGCTGAGGGTGATGTGGTGAGATGTGGGCACCCCCCTGCTCTCTCATCATCTGGGGAGTGGGTGCAGGCTGCCTTCACCCCAACAACTTAATTTTTCCCCAGTGGGTTCTGGAGTAGATGGAACATATGGGACCTTGCACACCTGTAGGCATTTTAGCAATTTCCGCTGATGAATCCATTTGAAACCCTCTGCTCAGCTGTACCAGGGGCCCAATACTTATTTTTTGCAGCCTCTGAAAGATGGTGTCACTCCCTGGCCTCCGAGGGCACGAGCTGTCTGGTTAGCTGTGGGAAACTTTGTGTTTAGATTTTTTCTGACCTTGATAAATTGGGATGGATTTTTCCACAAGCTAATACTTTTTCTGTGTCTGCATGACAGCTCTGGTCTTCTAGATCAAGCCCACATGAGCATTTGCATTTTCCCTCTTTATGTGGGCAGCTGTCACTTGTCCTTGCTGTGTTCATCGTTGAGTTACATGAAGGAAGCGGATGGCACCCTGGTCAGGCGACTTCAAGATGTGAGTGAAAGCAGGCAAATAATGAGAATGTTGAATTATTGAGAATAATGAAATATCCTGTTTCTCCAAGACATCTGCTATATTAAAATAGAATAGAATTTGGAATAGGAGGATCTGGACTCTAACCACAGCACCGTCATTTACTAGCTCCAAGACTGGGATTGATTCGCTCCATAACTTCTCTGAACCTCAATTTCCTCTACTGTGCGATTCAGGAGATTACTACATCATCAACCACACTGAAGTCAACTTTGTTCCACTCAGCTGGACAGAATGCTAGTGAGTATTTACTCTTTCTAGGCTCTCTGCCCAGCACGATGGTTACACAAAACCATAATCCTTTCTCCTTCAGGTTTACAGTGTCTTGTGGAGTCACAAACGTACAAGGATGGTTTCAATATAACTTGGAATGGAGCATATAGGATACAATCTGGCTTCTATAGGGACACAGGAGGGGGAGGTTTGGCTCAGTTGGACTCTGCAGGGAAGCCACCTCAGAGGCACAGTGCCTGAGCTGTGGTTGGATTAGTGTCATCGAGCTAAGGGAGGACAGAGGGGCTATTTAGGTGATGACTATAGCCTGAGAGAAAGACAGGGGTGGAGGGGGCAGCATGAAACATCTTGTCCCTGCGGAAAACTCCAAGAGGTTTGGCGGTAATTGATCATAGTGAGAATGGTGGTGGCAGGTGCATGCAGGGACCAGGCCGGTCCTCGTTAAGTAGTTGGTCAGCCTCGTTAAGTAGTTCTGACTTTGTCCAGAAAGCGCTGGGGGGTCTGGCGGGGTTTCCAGGCAGGGATGTGATACAATTGTCATCACAGTGCATTTTGGACCGGTGATTATTAGAGGCTACGACTCCAAGAGGGGCCAGTGCAGGGAAAGTGGAGTTAACTCAGGATTTTCCCGCCCTCTTGCTGCTAGCCGCGATGGCTGATGTTTGTGGTTTTGCACTTCTGGGTTGTGGACACCCAGGGCCAAGAGGTGTGGGTGCAGGACACACGTGCCTTTGATTATGGACACCTGGGCCCAGAGAGCACGGGGCATGTGCAGATGTAAATGTGGGTACCTGTGACCGGAAGTGAGGGTGCAAGGGGCTCTTCAGCGCCGCACTCGGCGCCGTGGTCGCGTCATTCCGAGGCTAGTGGGCTCAGTCGCCGTCCCCCTGCCCACTGGATTGTCCTGATTCCGCATTACAAACCTGTAAAATGATACCGAGGGCTCCAGCGTTCTCTTTGTCTGTGAGCATCGACAATGAACCTAGCTGACATGGGATGGTTGCACCGCAGCCAGCTTCCCAGGAAACAGATACAGTTGATCTGTGACAGCGGAGACAGAGAGAAAGGGACTGGTTTCTAGAAGGGGAAGTAGTCATGAGGGGGAGAGAGGTTGATTTGATGTGTTTGAAGGAGAGGGTTATGTGTATCCTGGTGACTAAACTAATGTGAGCTTTGTGTAAAGCTTTGAGTAAAAATATTTGTGTAAACTACAAAGTTAATAATTTTTGAGTCATCAAAAATGAGCATATACTCAGTTTTAGGCCTTAGGCTAGGTCTGGGTATTTATATGAGGCAGAGAAAACAGAAGGGAAATAGTATTTATAAGAATAATTGTATATTCTAGGCACTGACCAAATACCACACACCCATGAATTTTCACAATAACCCTTTGAGGTGGACTTCCGTTTATTTATGAGAGATGGACACTGAGAGATGATGCAAACATTCCCCTCAAAATGCTCTTAGGCTAGGGGGGATTGAGTATAAGAGGGATTATAACTCACAGTGAAGGTCGCCATGGCAATAGGCTACATGGAGTGATGCAAGTGAATAGAAGAAAAGTGCCAAGCTGTATGTGGGGAAACTTCACAGCAAAGTAGTGACTATAAATTGGGTAGAGATTGTCTACCAGGTAGGAGGGGGCAGCCCAAGGAACCATGAGCAGAAAATATGAAGGAATATGTGCTAGGAATGCAAATAGCCCAGTGGGGCCAGTGCAGGGTAGAGGGGAATGGTGGTGGATGAAAATGTGTGCCATGCTAACACTGGGCTTTCTGTTAAAAGCAACGGGGAACCATCAGTGAGTTTTAAACAAAGTTGTGTCAATATCAAATATGTCTTTTTAGAAAAATAAACATCATTTTTATGGCACTGTAGAGAGGATGAAGAAGATTAGAAGGAGTAGTTTCCAGGGAAGAGACAGCGGACATTTGGCCTCGTGTGAAGAAGGTGGAGGTGAAGGGGACTAACATTTAGGAGGTGGAGGCAGCAACATGACCAGGTTGTAGGGAGAAGGGAAGAGAAGCAGTATCTTGGTTTTCTGTTTGGGGGTTGAGTAGATGGTGGAACCAAACAAAGATGGAGACTGTAAGAAGAGAAGTATTTGAGGAGGAAAGAACTTTAAGAAAGGACATTGAGAGACATTTAGAAGACTCATGGAAGAAGATGGATGGATGGAATAGAAATGGTGAAGGAGACAGAGAAATTGAGGGTGCCTCGAGCGTGCCCAAGGATGAAGGAATCATCTGTAGAGCTGGAGACGCTTTTGTTGAGTGGAATCTTCAGATCCCTTAGAACCAGAAAAGCATCTCTTGAGCCCACATCCCTCCTGGGTGGGAGTTTAAAGTACCCTGATATTTCTAGGATTCCGTGAAGGTTGAGTCCGCACGACCTCCTGAGTCTACTCATTTTCTTCTGTGATGCTGTTGATTTTTATACAATATTTGCCCATATCTGAAACTGCTCTCCACTTATTCCTGCAACACACAGAGAAACATTGAAGACTTGACCCAAGAGCTTATGTCACACAGAGTACTCACCTCAGATATCATGGGAGAAAGCTTCCTAAATTACTTCCTTTGCCGTCTTATCCTCAAATATCCCCAAGACCTTTTCCACAGCTGCATTTGACATCACTTTAATCCTTGGTTCCTCTCTTTGCTCTTCTCATTCACTTTCCTTTGTTTTATTTTTCACTCCTTCTATGGAGCCAAAAACCACTTCTAAACCTCCCCCCCACAGGCAGAGTGGCTGTCCTTGTGCTCTGAACTGTTAATGTTCACTGTGACCTTGGGAAGGTGGGATAAAGGGAGGGAGAAGCATCACCTTTTACTCTGTTCCTCAAACATCGCCTTCTAAAGATAGTCTGGGCACTCGCTGTAAGAGCTTAGAGGCTGCACACTCTGTTAGGTGGTAATTGCAGGGCAGGGGTTAAGGATGGGCCATGCCTGTAATAGAAGGTGACTCGTTTTATTTTAAGCAAGTTCCATTTGATGTGACCCTGGGACACAAGGAGCGTTCTGGTAGTTGCAATTAATCTCACTCTTCCTGGAAGATGCTACTTGTAAAGAAGAGAGTTTCCTAGGTCATTCTGCCCTAATGACTAAAGAAAGTTGACTGTGGAATATGGCCATTTTCTCCCCTTCAGGGGCTGTTTCCATGCTGACTCTGTAGGATCTTCAAGACATGGTGTGTTTAAAGAGTTTGTGTCTCGGATCTAGACTGAGGATCACAGTTTGTTCAGTGAGCTGTTTGCGATGAGACTCTGGGTCTATTGTGCAGGGTCGGTCATTCGCAGGTTTAAAAATTCCAGTTCTGTTGCCACCAACTGCACCTTCACCCTCCTCACTGCCTCGAGGTCTGTGCTGCTAACCAGAGTTAAACAGGCGTCCCTGAAAACTCTCAGGACCACGGCTGGGTCAGCCTGCGCCTGCAGCCACGTGCTCGTCAGCCTTGACCATTCTTCAGTTAGAACTGGAGCTTTTGCCTAATTTTTATGGCTGGGATAATAGTCAGGATCCTTCTATTTGTAACAAAAACTCATGAAAACTAGTTTAAGTCAGAAAGAGAATCAGTGCTCATCGATCCAAAAGCAACAATGGGACAGTGGACTTCTCCTTCCTTCCTTTTACACCCCCCTCCCTCTTTCCTAATTGTACTTCCCAGGGGGTAGGAAAAGTCACCCCCAGAAGCTTCAGCTGTTCATAGACGTTGAGCACTCATCAGACTGCCTCTGCTTTGGCAATGTCAGCAGCATCATGGGGGACGCTGGCAAATCTTGGGGCCTCTGCATGTCCATGGACCCCTTGGTGTGTGAGGCAGTGTGTCACGTGCACGTTCCTGGAGCTGCACGTGGGACGACCCTGTCTCTCTTAAAGCATGGGGGTTGAGCATGAAGAAATAATGGTTCACCCCACTCATGCTGGATTTACTCTTGAGAAGCAGCCTGCGGTCTTGGTAGAGGTCAGTTCCTGTCCTCACACCCTGGTCAGCTGCTGTAGACTTTTCTCTTAGGTACTGGCCCCTCATCCCACCTCCCCAAGTTCCTGAGTGGGCTCCGGTGATGAGACTGTCTACAGGTACCAGTGTCCTAACTGCCTGAAGGTGGACGTTGCGTACCTGCTGTGGCTGTTATCACTGTCCTCGGTTAACACTTTTATTGAACGAAGCTTGTTATTTTCTTAGTTTATTTTTTTATTGAGGTAATGTTGGTGTATGACACTGTATATGATTTAGGGAAGATTTAGGGAAGATTCTTACATCTTCAGATGTATGTTACCTTCAGATGAATGTAGCACCCACCAACAAAACATCGATACCATCTCCTGCAGTCTATTGGGCCCCTTGTCCCATCTACTCCCCACCCCCTTTCCTCTGGTAGCCTCAACTCTGTGGGCAGATTTTAAGGGTTTGTTTTGGTTTAGTAAAATATCCCTTTTATTCTGAAAAATCTATATGTTGTCCTATGCTCTGTAGCACTGATATTTAACTCATAAGTCTTAGTAAATTTTATTTCCTACAGGTATACCAAGATTGAGCTCTTTGATTGTGCTGGTTAAATTTTTATCCTAGGTTTTCTTTTTCTTTTTTCCCTGTTTGATCTATGAGTTTCTTAAGGAAGTTTATTAAAAATATCCCAATATTATTTGTACTTGAAGTTACTTTTTCCTGTCCAGTGTTTTTGCCTCAAATTAATTCTCCCCAATGCTAGTGTTACTAAATCAGACAAAAATATGCCTAGTAAATCTTTTCCCCTTAGATTTCTGTTTTCTCTTTTTCCTGTTAATTTTTTGTGCTTAACTTCTGACGATTAAATAGTTATTTTTTGCTTAATTTTAGAAAATCTAATATATAGTAATATCTTTTAATAGAGTACTAACTGTAATTTTTTGTGAGCTCTATTTGGATGGATTTCTTCCATCCTATTTTGTGCTATTTACTTAACAACTTTTTTTTTTTTTGCAAACCCACTTTTCTTACCTTTGTTTACTTACACGTTTAAAAAAAAATGTTTTCCCCCATCATCCATTTTGAAGCTACCAATTATATTTTGGTTATCTTTGTAATTCCCCCTTTATTAAAAATATTAAAGTACAATATACATACAGACCACTGCACATGAGAAAAATGAATTTATCACAAACATATAATTGCCACACAAGAAATAAAACATTTCCAATACTTAAGAAACACAAAGCATTAATGCATTTTAAAAATAAATCTTTGAAGTTAAGTTTTTTAAATTAAATTTATGCAGTGTTTTTATGCTTTCCCAAGTGAGCAGAGGATATTAACAACATTCTTTCCAACTTCCTCGATGTTTTTCACTTTAATTTCACTCATCTGAAGCAAAGAAAGTCAGTTATTTTATTTTCAGCAGTTACATAAATTTATCAATTGCATCTCACATCCTCTGTGTGCCTTTTTTACTTTTTACTGAAGTACATCCTTTAGTAGTTTTTTCAGTACTAGGTTATGAAAAGTAAAGTCTAAACTTAATTTTATGTCTGAAAATGCCTTACTTTCATCTTCTTTTGAATGATACTTTACCTAGATATAAAATTATAGTTTGACAATTGCTTTCTTTGAAAATTTTCTCTTTTGGGTTCAGTTATATATTGTTAATAATGTTAAATCTATTCACAATATAACTGATCTTCCTTTGAAGGGAACTTGTCTTTTATATTTGATTGTTTTCAGGAGCATTTCTTTTGACTTCACTGTAATGTGTTCTTTGCTTTTCGATATAGCGTATCACCCTTTTATCTGTGTCTGTTGACCTTGTATTTGGGACCTGTATAGCTAAATCATTCAGGAATAAATCATTGGTTTCAACATGAAGGGAAGAAAGGTTTGCTTAGACATAGAATCTGGGTGATGGAATCTGAGGGTTAATTGCTTCTCATACAGACTTGCAACCAATATTGTGTTTGGAAATTGTATGTTTCATATTCAGGATACATGATGTACCCAATTTCTACTCTTTTTCTCTTAAAAACTGGCTTGCTTTCTTTTGGCATATAACTTTGAGGGATCTCTGATCTGCTAAATCATATCCTGCTAGGCCATCTGCTTTCAATCTCTCAATATTTAGATATTTCTTGCCTGTTTTCATCTCCTCTCCTATTTTCTGTGTGTTTGAAGATTTATAAATACTTAAAAAATCCTTTACAGTAATTTTGGAAGGGGTTCTGGAGATATAATGGATGGGAGCATATATTCAATCCTCAGTGTTTAAACAAAAATCCTTTCCATTAAGATTTTACAGACATTGGAAATTCTATTAACAGGAGATAGAGTCCTTCATTTCATAATTAGAAATATCCCAGGGAGACATAGCACATTAACTTGTAATTATAAACGGCTGTTATGCTTTCCTCTTTATAATTGACCCCTGATTCAGAATTAATTGCTTCTATATCCCTGCTATATCTCCTTCACATATTTTTCATTGGTAGGCCTTGATAATAGACTGTGGACTAGTTGAAATTATGTTTACAGCATTTTTACATTTGACTATCTTTAGTACCTTTCATGGTGCTTGCTACAAAGTTGCTTCATAAATGCTTCTTCAATAAAATTGAGTAATTTAAAACCAGAATTAACACAAAAACTTTCAGTTATGACAAGAGTGTTTTTCACCCATTGGTGAGAAATTTCAACCAGATATTCATATGTTCCCAGACTTTTCTCCCAGATTTATCACATGTTTTTTCTGATTATTGGGTTTAGGAACTGGTGTGTTGTGAGGTTAAACTACACGTAATGATAAAATAACAGTATTGCTTTGTTTGTATAATACTTTCACTGTTTAAGGTATTTTCATACCCCCATTTTTTAAAATCTTCATACATCCCAGCAATATTGGAGAGTCACGAGGTATGTTTTGTTTACTCTTTTAAATCATATTAGGCACTGGTGTGAATAATCAGATCAGTTTGGGAGAATAAAAGAATATTCCCTTATTTAATGTTACTTTCTGCAAGACTCTGAGAAGAAAAGGCAGAAACCAAGAGGGGCTTATCAGGGAAAATAATGGTAAGTGATCTAATACCAATGACCCAATTACAAGCCTGGACTTTCCCTTTCCATATTATTCTGCCGCTAGGGAGTGCCACCAGGAGACTGGTAGCACACCTCTGCTGTGTTTTGAAGGGAAACAGGAATGGGCTTGGATCAAAGTGTGTCCATATCAGAAATGGCCTGTGTGCCTGAGCTCCCAGCCATCAGAGAAACAGACGCGCTTCTTCACCGAGCACATCGTTCCCAGCAGAATGTGGCTCCAGTTCTGAGTTTCTCTTCTCTCGTAGTTTGAATGGAGATGGTAAAGGGACCTGTGTGTGTCCTGTTTTTACATAGAAAACAAAAATTCTTATTTAGCACAGACTGTTAGACACATTTAAAAGTATTGTAAAAATTCATGCTCATAGAGAAGTTGACAACCAACAGTTATCAGAAAAAGGAGTAATGGCCATTTTTGTCTAGAGTTGAAAGACTTGCTCCTGTTAAATTTATCTGTGAATTATCTAATTTAGCCACAAAGAAGCAGGGGCCTTGGGGATTTGGGCTGGGTTCAGATTCCAGGAGAAAGGGACGTTAGGGATTTGAGAAGGGTCGGTGTCTGTGACTATGTAATTTAGAGAAAAGTGAAATGGAAGTCAAGATGTTGAGATTAGCCAAGGGAGTGTTTTAAAATATTGAGGGAAAGGTCCCCAAGCTAGACTGCCTGCTAGGAACTTTAACAAGTGCTGATTCAGACTAAAAGGAAGGAATAGCCATTGATTGGGATACATTTATTATGGAATGTCAAACATAGAATGCAACTTGCACTAATTGGTTTTACAGTTTAGTTCTTGACTAGTCCCATAGAAAGAGGGTTTAAACTTGGATTAAGCTAGTAGGAAATGTGCATCTTCAATGCATTAAAGGAAGGTTGAATCATAAATAAATCATCCTACTATCTCAAACTGCCAACAAGGTGTTCAGCGAAAGCAATGACTTGGTTACCAGCCAAAAGACTCAAGATTTAAGTTAGCAGAAAAACATTCAATTGTCATGTAAATGGAGGAATAGGAGGGTGTTCTTCCTTCTTCAGAGAGATTGATTAATTAACATCTTATAGCATCAGGGATATCATCTGCTAATACCTAGCAACTTTTCAGGTGTGATTGCCTTGGTTAGCAAAAGTTTGTCAGGTGCTGCTCTGAGCTATTTTCTGTGAGAAAGCTGAATAATTGCAGGATTTGTGGTCATGCTGACTTGCCAGAAAAAAAATGGAAAACTGAAGAAAATGCTATTTGCTTCTCTTGAAGAACAGACAGATAAACATCTATGACTTTGGTGGGACTTAAGAGCTTTCTAGGGCCAGCTGGAAGGGGGCACCTTGGACACTCCTAATGCATGGGTTTGTGGAGGGTGACTTTGTCTTTGTCTCATTTCCTGATGATTATTAGGTCTTGAAAACTCACCAACACATTATGATTGACCTCTGAAAGTAGCAGTTGCAGAGTCAAGAAAGTTGAGGGCAGGTTGAGGACACTTTGTTTCAAGTTTTGCAGTATGTAAATAAATAGATATGCAATGATAAAGTCTCAGAAATTAAGGGTCTGTGTGGATGATGTAATGTATTTTTCCTACAAAATTTGTAATGCATTTTAAAAGTTGTGATGTATTTCACATGCCATACAATTCAGTCATTCAAAGTGCCAATTAAGTGATTTTCAGTATAATCAAATAGGTACAGCTATCACCGCTACCTTATTCCAGTACATTTTCATTACCCCAATAGAAACCTTGTGCTCATTAGCAGTAATTCCCCATTCTTCCCGCCGCACATCCCTGGAAATCACTAATGTACTTTCTTAATTATAGTGGCATACAAAAATTTGCTCTTTTGTAGCTTCATTTCCTCCCCCTTCCTTTGTGCTGTCATCATACAAATTACATCTTTATGTACTGAATGCACATCAACATAATTTATAATTGTTAGTTCTGTAGTTGTTTTGAAATCAGATAGGAGAAAAGTAACAATAAAATATGTTTATAGTGTTTTTTATATTTACCTATGTAGTTACCTTTATTAGCGCTTCCATTTCTCTTATGTGTGTTCTCATTACTGTCTAAAGTATTTTCATTTCAGCCTGAAGATCTCCCTTCAGAATTTCTTATAAGGCAGATCAGTCAGCAATAAATTATCTTGTTTTTTGTTTTTCTGGAACTGTCTTAATTTCAATTTAATATTTTAAAGGATAGTTTTGCTCTATATGGGATTCTTGGTTGGCAGTATTTTTCTTTCAGCACTTTCAGTGTGTCATGGTTTCTTCCATGGTTTCTAGTGAGAATTCAGTTTTTATCTTATTGTACATCTAATCTTATTGTATATTTAATCTTATTGTACATCTCTTGTAGGATTAATCATTTCTTTCTTGATGAATTCAAAGTTGCCTTTGTCCTTCCATTTTTGATTATGATGTGTCTAGGTATGAACTCTGAGTGATCTGTCCTGGAGTTTGATGAAGTCCTTTGATATTAAATTTATGTTTTTCCATCAAATTTTGGAAAATTGGGGTCATTAATTCTTCAAATGTTCATTCTGCTTGTTTCTTTCTTCTTCTGGGGTATTAAGTTGGATTTGCTTAATTATGTGTATGTTGGATTTGCTTAATTGTGTCCTAATGGTCTCTGAAATTATTTTTTAATTCTCTTTTCTCCCTATTCCTGACACTGGATACTCTCAGTTGAACTATCTTTAAGATCACTGAATATTTTTCCTGTCAGCTCAAATCTTCTGTTGAGTGCTACCAGTGAAATTTTCATTCCAGTTATTTACTTTTCAAAATTTCTATTTGGTCCTTTTATGTATATTCTGTTTCTTTAGTGATCTCAACTTGTTGAAAGCTAGTTCTCATACTTTAGCTCTTCAGATCTGGTCTTTTTTAGTTCTTTGAAGATATTTATAATAAAAAATTTTAACATTTGTCAACAAGTCCAATATCTGGGCTCCTACATGGACAATTTCTATCAACTACTTTTTTTTCCTATATAAGGGTCATGCTTTCTTACATTTTTTTGGGGGGGAGGGGTTACACCTCTCATAATTTTTTGGCTGAAAAAAATAACATAATGTTGCCAATCTGGAAATTGGGCTCCTCCCCTAAGCAAGCGTTTGTTGTTTGTTTAGTAACTTTTTTGAACTTAACCTGTATAGGTCTGTATTATTTGTTATGTGTTGCCCCTAAAGTCTCTGATTGGCTATCTTAGTGGTCATTTAATTGTAAGAGATTCTCTTAGTTGCCTGGAACTAATAAGTCCCTCTGGGAGAACTAATAAGCTTCTATTGGGGGGCTTGTCGGCATATTAGTGCTTGCCTCCAACACTGCTAGTTAGTTTACAGCTGTCTTAGTCTTTATTTCCTGCTTATGCAGAGATCAATCACAGATGGGAACCAAGGGCCTTCACAGCTCTTTTCTGCGCATACACACAGGCAGGTTTGTAGGCTGGTGTTTGCACATAATCCTAAGCATTTGTATTCCCAGGAATAGGTTGGAGCTTTTCAAATCCCCCAATGGACATTTCTTCTTCCCAGCTTTTAGTTAAAATTGTTGTTGTTACTTCACTGTTTGCCCAACTGCTATCCATTGCCTCAGACAGCCATGATGTTCAGCAGTTGCTTCTGATTGTTTTTGACAAATGCCCCTGGGAAAAAGGCTGTTTCCACTTGGCAAGTTCTGACTTAGGTAAAACAAAAACCAGTGTTGTGGATTCCTTTTGCCTATGGTGAGGGAACAGAACTAACACTCATCCAATAACTTTTCAACAAAACAACCTTATTGAAGAATCTTGACACCACTTCCAAGACATCACTAATTAGATTTTACTTGCCATCTGCTACACTGTCCCTGTCAGAGCTCAGTAAAATGTAAATTCTGAACAGATGACAGAGTGAAAGGAGAAAACAACACCTTCCTGATAATTGTGGATACCCAATCTGGATCCTTGGGAAGCGAAGCAACAGTATCTAAAGGATTGCTTCTTGACTTAGGATTGGCATTGAGTGAATAAATGTATACGTTTTACTTCCTAAAGATTTATTTGTGGTTTTCTCACCTTGGGGGAGGAGTGAGAAAGGAGGAAAGCAGTTATTATCTTATATAGGAGAATTTTTCCTATGAGACAGTATTTTGACAATTATTCTCTTTGGTAAAGAGATGTAAAAGTCATATCAACTATGTTTAGCGTAAAGACTATATTTTAACTTAAAATATACAGTAGATGAACGATAACTTTTGTTCTGGTCCATAATACCTAGCAATGAGAATATTTTCATTTTTCACATTGCTAAAATAGGAATAAAAAGACACAACCAAGCTTGTAATGATAAACCCATCTGATATACTTCTGGGTCTTAGTAGAAATAAGCTAAATTCATTTCTTCTCCCTGCAACATCTGTCAGGGAGCTTGACCACTTTTTCATTGGTAAAATGATGGGAAATATGACTGTGGGAAAAACCATTAATACTACAGCCACACTCAGCTATACTCATACCCATGAAAGGAAAATATGGTTGGGCCATAAAAAATATGCTTCCCAGAAAGTGGAGATTAGGAAATTCATTAATTTGTTCATCTTTTCATTTAGTTATTATCTGTAATAAGTATTTTCTATGTCCCAGCTATTTTCTTGCTACTGGAGACATAGTAGTTGAGCAAAATTGTAATGTCCATGTTATCACAGAGCCTATGTTCTAGTGGGGAAGACAGAACTTAAAATAAAGGCAGGTAAATGCTAGAATGCAAATAGTGTTAAGTGTAAAAAATATAATGTAGTGCGAGGAGAGAGGATAACAGTGTTGGGTACAAACCTAAGAGAGAAAGCGGTGGCTATCTGGGGAGAGAGACTCTAAGAAGATGGAACAACACAGGGAAATGCCCTAAGAGTTGTGTGTGCCTGCATCCCACAGAAAGTAGAGGGGATTGAGTGAAGTGATCGGGGGAAGGGGGAAATCTTAGCAGGTAAGAGTAGGACCTTCTAAGCTGGGTATCATGCACAAAGAGGTTGGAAGTCACGGGAGAGTTTAGAGCAGAGAAGAGACAAGACTCTCGTAGTGTCGTGTGGAGAACAGATGATGAAGAAGGGTAGGAGTGGCCGGAAAGGAAGCAGACAACAGATCCTTGAGCTGGTCTGGATAAATGATGCTGGTGATCTAGGTAGTGTGATGGTTGTGCAAGCGGTGAAGGGGATCTCCTTATATTTTGAGGGCAGAAGTCGTAAGATTTGCTGGTGAATTGGATTTGGGACATGAAATAAGGAAGCATCAAAGATGACAGTCTTTGGTCTGAGCAGTCAACGGAATGAGGGAGCCATTTACTGGTATTTATTCCTTGGCTTAGGAAACCTGATAAATAGCTCCTTTGCCTTTTCGACTTTCTGGAGTTGTGTGTGTGTGTGCATGCGTGAGTATATGTGTGTGTTTGGGGGGCAGGATAGGGAAAGACTTAACAATAAATGTAGGCTGCTCAGAAACTGAACAAGATTCAAACCAGCATGTTTTCTGCCATTTTATCATGAGAGAATAAAGATGAACACTGCAGAAGAAGATGTTATTAGAAGATTGTGTTTTAGGTAAAGAAATTTCCAGACTTCCACTGGGCCACCTATTTTCAATTTGGTGAAAGATCTGGTTCAAACTCTCGTTTGAAATGTGTGACTATGACCTTCTGAGCTGTAGTTTTTAAAATATGAAATGGAGACTGTTTTGAGGATTAAGTGACACATATGCTTTTTTCTCTCAACTTTTTTTCTCATGCTTTACTGAATGTATCAAAAAAGGAAAACCATCCTTTAATGTTAGTCTAATTTGTCTCTAAGCTTTTACTTAACAAGTAGTTATTGAAAGGCATTAAATATAGGGTATGATGATAAGGGTTGAAGTGGAGTCAATTCATATAAAAAATGTAGGTAATCCTCCGATGATGTATAATCTAGATGTGTATTGATAGTTTAGTTAAATGAAAGTTCAAGAGGATGTTGATACAAACATGAAAGCTATAAAGTGTTAGTTTTTAAAAAACCAAACATTCATTGATCAGATTATGTACTAAGCATTTTGTGTCTTCAGTGTGTAATATCCCAAAGGAAAAATTCCTTGTGAGGTAGGTACTAATATTTCCCTGAGGTGGAGATTGAGAGGTGGATGTATTTCTCATCTGATACTGGGGCATCTTAAACTTCATTAAGTTATGTAATTTGGCCACATTTACATAGGAAGTGGTAGAGCCAGACTTGAGTGCCCACAGTCTGATGCTGGTGACTGTGTGTACAAACCTTCTGCCATTTTGTTTTCCTAAGGGACTGAGGTTGGAGAAATTGCTGCGGATCAGAGTAGCCAAAAATGTCTCATGAAAGAGACAGTGCTTGAGAAGTTTCCTGAAAAAAAAATGGGTAAACTAACAAAGAAAAAGAGAAGGAATGAGTTGGATTTCAGACATGGTTTCACCAGCCCTTGAGCAGATTTGATAGTTGGAAGAACACTACTGTTCTGGGAACAAGGAGTTCTGACTTGCACTGCATTTGTGTGAGGCAGTAATAAGAGTTTAAACTGGATTGGTGAGCTGAGACCAGTATGTAGAAAATGTTGAATGCCAGCCAAAGTGGTTTACACATCCTTCTTTAGGTAACAGGAAGCCAGTGGAAGACTTTGAATATCCGTTTGGCACGCTGTCAAACGGAGAGAAATATTATGAGAGAAAGGAGATGAGAAAACCAATGAGGAGGTGACTGCCACAGGTCAGATATGGGGTGATAAATCTTGTGTAATTTGTCTCCATACGAATCTGCGTTTCAAAGAATAAAACCCACTCCCTAACCTTTCCCCCTCCTGTCTTTTCCTTTGACTTCTTAGAATTATGGATTTTTAGTTTTACTCATTTTTCATTTTTACTGAGGTACTATTGGTTGATTCATGGCATAGGATTCAGAGGCATAGGTTCTCTCTCACCTCTTCAGATGTGTTAGCACACCCAACACCAAGGCACAAGTTACGGATTTTTAAAGGAAAAAGTCTCCTTGGATAGAGATTATGTGCCCTAGTTTTCTTTTAAATAAATAACCAATCTGATTCAAGAGAAAGTAAGGATCTCATCTTACATAACATGCAAGCATGTGTTGGAGCCACAACTGAAACTCAGTTTGTCATCTGACCTTTTCTTCAGCCCCATCAGCACTAACATTCCTGTCTTTCCACTTTCTCCTGCCAGACTTCAAAGAAAAGGAGCTCTGAGTCCCTCCGGGCTCCCTCCATTTCTTTCCCCGGCTGGTATGGGCAGTTAGCACTGCTTTCAGTAGGTAAGGTGAATGTGTCCTAGCTACTGAAACCCCCCAATCAGCAGAAAATAATTTTCTACATGTATTTCTTGCCCCAAAAGACTCATCTGAAATTTATTATATACCAGAGTTAAGCACACTGACATCCTCTAGAGAAAGCAGAGAACCACCCCCCTTGCTGCCCCTAACAGTTAGCAGGGAAGAGAAGAGTTGTGACCCTCTAGAGACACCTTTTGGCTTGATGAACTCTCCAGGGACGTGTAAATGTCTGGTCTGATTTCTGGTCCATACGGAAAAATTACCTTAATATGAATGAAGCCTCTGAGGCATAGAAAAAGGGAACAAGTAAAAAAACATGAATTCTTTCCATCCAGGAAGAGAAACATAGGTGTTATTTAGTCTTATGGTGCACAGTAAAGGACCTGAATTTCTGAGCTGCTTCAGGAGAATTCAGCCATAAAATTAAGAAAAAAAATTCTTGCATTAGGGGTAAGAGAACAGAACTCACATTGAAACTTTATGAACAAGAATTTTAATTGTTCCTGCTGTTCATGGTTTTAAACTTTACATGAAAATTTTTCATCTCTCCGACAAGGAAAGTACAGTGACTTTTAATCCAAAACAGTCTGCAACAGTCGAGTCCCCTGAAGGTGAAGATGATCTGGAAAAATCAATATCCCATAATTAAATTTGTGGAATTGACAGTGAAAATAAAGTCCTAGTTTTAATTTAGACATTGGCTGCTTGGAGAAGAAATGGTCTGAAAGCAGCAGAATGGGGAGCTGGGGTTCATGTCTTCCTGAGATAAAGATGGATTTGTTGTTTTCCACATTTTGGTCACTGTGCTGAGTTGGTTCTGAGAAATGCACAGAACTAGATGGACATAATGTCTGCCTCCCACTCCATGTGACCACAGTGCCCTAAATGGAGATACCCAGAAAGCTTGTTCACTGCTGTTCTCTGTAGGACAAGCATGTATGTCACAGAATGGGTGTTAAACACAGAATACTCAGTACATTAATTATTAATATATGTTCTTATACAACATTTTTTCTTTTGAATACAATTTGATACCTGGCACCAACTTGTCAAGTGTGAAGGGGAGTATTCATTTTACATATAAGAAAAATGGAGACCAAGATGTCCAAACACTTTGTAGACTAGTGGTCAAGCTGGGGCATAAGACTCACTGGCCATCAATGATTAAAATACTAAGTGGTGAAAATGTTTCTTCAAAGAAAATTTGACTCCGAAGTGCAATGCACACATCAGATAGAAGTTGATTCACGGGTTGATGTTGGCGTGGGAAGTAGAAGGTCTCCATTTCTGTAAGGTCTCTTTCTACCGTTAGTCCCTCCAAGACCCTGGATTGATATTCTGATGTGGCGGCTAATCCTCTGGGCATCTTCTGGGTACCCCTGTTCTGTATTACAAAGCTTACTCTGGGTTCAGAAACAAATCTAATCATGTGATGTCAGGCAGGTCACCTAACCTCTTTATTTCCTCATCTGCAAAACTGGAATTGTAACACCAAATGCCTAAAACGTTACTGTGAAGAGTATTGGCGATTCAATATGTCTTACCAATAGTTTCTTTGTGCAGAAGCTTTTGGTATGATGTAATCCCATTTGTTTATATTTTCTTCTGTTTCTCTTGCCTTTGGAGACAAATCCATAAAGACCCCACTGAAGCCAATGTTGTGATGTTTTGTCTGTGTTTCCTTCTATGTATTCTGTGGTTTCAGGTCTTACATCCAATCTTTAATTCATTTGAGTCAATTTTTGTGGATGGTGTGAGATGGTGATCTAATTTGCATTTGCTTTTCATTTTCAGTTCTTGTACTTTTATTGCCTAGATTCCTAATATATTTCTTTTTCTTTAAAATGCCATGATATTACTCAATAATATTTTTGTGTTGGTTGCTCTAAATCAATATTCTGATACATAACAAACTATTGCATTATGTAGCTTTCATTTTTTTTTTTATTGTTTTATGACTTTTCTTAATATAGGTTTTGGTATTTGTTCCTATTCTTAGCTTGGTTTTTCCTCTTTAAGTGCTCCTGTTATTTGTATGTTGGACATTGTTTGCTTATCTTCGGTATCAGCTGCTGCCATTTGAATTCTTTTTATCTCTTCCTTTGTTTCCTTAGAATTATAAAATGGTTTTCTTTACACATTTGCTCTTGACACATTATTCATTGTATTTATTCACTCTATGTTCTTTCCAGTCTAGCTTTTATTTACAAAATGACATTTTCTTTTTCTAATCATTTAATGAGCTGTTACCTCATTTCTGAGTTTTTTAAATACTTGAATATGTTCTTTCACAAATTATGGTATTTCTCTCTTTTGAAATTATAACTTTAGTAAATATTTTAAATGTTTACTCTGAAATAATTTGTCAATCAGGAAAGTTATAATAATTGCACAAAACATCTGGTATACATTTGAGCTAGCCTCCCCAAATGCTAACATCTCACATGTCCATAGCATAATGATCAAGACCAGGAAAATAACACCAACACACTAGTATTAATTGTTCTACAGACATCACTGAGATTTTACCAATTGGGTCACTAATATACTTTGTCCAGGATCTCAACAATGCATTTAGTAATTGTGTCTCCAACCTACTATAGTTAAGGAACTATAGACCAAGGAACTTGGTCTTCTGTGTTTTTTTTTGTTGTTGTTGTTGTTGTTTGATTGTTTTAAAGATTTATTTATTTATGCATACAAGATTCACCAGAGACAGAGTGGGGAGCAGAACAGGCAGGCTGACTGAAATACACTGCTGAGGTGAGCAGTGGGGAGATGGGAGAGATCTGCTGTGCCGTGTGGGAAGATCCCTGGCTGGGGATCGAACTTGTGCTGCAGTGGCTGCAGATAGCTTCATAGTGCTGGGACTTAAACCATCGCGCTGCCAGGGAGGCTCTTTCTGTTATTTTTCTTGATATGAACTTGCTTAATGAGTACTGCTCTTCTCTTTGTAGAATATACATTGGTTTGGGTTGGTCTGATGTTTTTTTCATGATTGAATTCAGATTTTGTAGTTTTATCAAGAGCAATGCGTTTGAGAGTCTGCACCTTCTCCATTTCCATTGGCGGGGGGGGGGGGGGGTCTGGGGTTTTGTCCCCATAATGGTGATGTTAACTTAGGTTATCGGTTAAGGTGGTATTGGCCAGATTTCCTCACCATTAAGTTACTGTGTTTCCTTTTGGGGGCCGTAAGTATCTTGTAGAGAGAAACTCTGAGCCTATGTGAATATCCTATTACTCACCATACTTCTACCCACTAATTTTAGTATCCATCCATGATTCTTACTTATAATAATATACTACTCTGGTGTCTGCCAGATGGTAGCTTTTTATTGTCCTTCATTCCATCTCTATTTACTTAACTGGAATTCTACTAAAATGAAGAACTCTTCTTTCCCCCCTATTTATGTATTTTTATCAGTACAGAATGAGGGATACTTATTTTGGGGAAATAATATGTATTACTGCCCTTACTATTTTATCATTCAAATCTTACCATTTTTGGTCATTGATATTTCCTCAAAACTGATTACTCTGTGGTTTCAGCATGTTCCCCATTATTTTTGAATCCTTTTTTACTTTTTGCTTCCATCATGAGTTCCAGACTGATATTCTTCTCTAGCCCCACCTCTGAAACTAAGCACTTCTCCAGGAAGTCTTGATTTCTTTTATTAAATAATGACACCTAGGAACTAAGATAGATAGGGACATTCTATATGTTTATTGCTACTAGGGTGCTATTGTGTCTAGGACCAAATAGTAGATAGAGTTAGGAAATAAGAAAATAAATGTATGGACACACACATACTCACAGACACACACTTGTAATTCTTTACTTGCAACTCCTTTCTGTGACAACGTGGAGCCTGGTTGTTGTTATATATAATAAATTTACTTATATATTCAATCCTAGAGTATACACAAGTCATTTTAGAATTGCTAACTCAGAATTTTATACTCTTGTGAAAAACAAATCAGTGTACTGTTCTTTTGTCTTTTGCTGTGCAGTATACAGTCATAATTTACTTTCTAAAGTTACTTAGGTCAGTTGTTTTCTTCTCCTTCCATCATTATTTATTTTTCATAGAATTTAAGTTCATTTGTAACTGTTTATGAAATCCTTTTTGGATTTTATTCATGGTTGGTTATATTTATTCCTACGAGGCTGTGCAAGATTCACTTGGTTCTAAATGTTGGAACACTGAAAAATGGTATGGCCAGAGAAGCGTCACGTTCTCATCATCTCTCCTACTCCTTCCTCATTTATCTGTTCTTTATGCCCTGTTCCCTCGCATCTACAAGTAATCACTTAATAGTTCCTGATTTGGCTTTCTTATGATTTTTTTTTGCACAAATAGACACATGTAGAGTTTTCTATATTCCCTTCATTCTTACATATGCTTTTTATATTGTACATAATTTTTTTACTTAATTATTCATTCTGAAAATCACCATTCTGTATCAGATTACAGAAAACTTGCTCCTATTTTTTAACAGCTTCACACAACCTGATTTTGTGGATGCATCAAATTATGCAGCTGCTCTTGTATATGGATGTTAACCCTGTATGAGACTATTATATCCTGTGGTCTTCCTGGCTTCTTCAATTGTTGGAGTTATTCAGTGGTTTTCTAGAGTTTTCCATAGACATATCTGCAAAGAGATATGGCTTAATATCATCTTTACCAATTAGTGTGCTTCTAATTGATGTCTCTTGTCTAAGTTTATTAAATAATATGTATGGTTATATATAGAATAGTCCCGGAGATGGTGCTCTCGATGACCTTGTTCCTTATCTGAGTGGAAATATCGCTAGCTTCTCATTGACAACTTTTTAGATTTCTGGCTTAGGAGAAAATATTGTGTGTATGTGTGTGTGTTGAGAAAGAATCCATCAATTCTACTAATTCCTAATCCAACAATTTCTTAAGTGTTTTTGTCAGGAATGGGAGTTGAAATTTATCAGAAGTTTTTTTTAACATCTGTAGATAGTTGTTAGTGCTTGATTAAAAAAATCTTTGATAATTTTCCAGGCTGAGTACTTTTACAAAGATTATTCATGGATTTAAATTTCACAACGCCAGCAAATCATACTCCTATCTGGCCGATGACACCAGGTGGCCCGAAGGTTGGCCGGGTGTGGCAGGTGACTCTAGGTAGCTGTTCGTTGGCTGGTCTTAGGGTTGTTGGCACAGCCCGAGGGTTTGCTGTTGCCTCGCATGTGTCGGCAGACATTTCGCGGATAGCTCTGGGTCGCAAGACAAAGCCTTAGAAACTTCCCTTTAGAGTACTAACTGTGTCAGTGGGAGCAATATCGATTATTATAAAGCAGTTGTATGGGGGATGGAGTGCTGTGTCCGAATATGGATTAGCTGGTTACATATTCTTGATCTGTTTGAGGGAGACTTTTAAGCTCATTCTGTGTCGACCAGTCTGGCCTGACTTCAGCTGAACTTGTCCTTGCCTGTTCATCTTTTCAGTTGTTCCATTGTATTGCTGAAAGATTGTATGAAATCAGATTGTTGAGATAACTTAGAGAAAACACATTTTCATTTTAACTCTGTATTGGTTTTCAAATCAAAACATGCACGAGACTAAAACATGAGTGGGGAAAATGGGGTGGGCACGCAGGGAGGAAGGCCCCTCCAAACCTTTCGATGTAGCGTCTCCCTGGAGAGGCCTGGAGACCCTAAATAGCATGTGTTCTAGGCTCCGGGAAGTGCGATGACAAGAAAGTCCTTTACACATTACGGGGTCCTTTGCAAGCGTTGACTTTCCTTCCTAGAGGCAGCATATACCACCCTACCCTTACTTCATTGCGCTTACAGCTTCCGTGGGGAGCTTGTTAAAATGCAGACCTGGGGGTGGAGGTGGGGGACCCAAGTGTCTGCCTGTTGTCTGAGCCCTCCCCCGCCCCCGATGGCCCGCCATACTGAGGGCTGAGGCTGCAGGTTGGTGTCCGTACGCTGAGGAGCAAGGCCATTTCAACTAGTTTGCGTTGCGGCTGACCTGCGTTCCAGAGTCCACTTGGGTGATTGATTTAACAAAGTCAGATCAGTTCTTCTGGTCTTCTTTTCAAAACCTCAGTTTTGTCCTGGGCCCGGCCCTGGAGAGATCAAGCCTCTGGTGGCACCTTACGGTGTTGCTGGGCCTGGGGTTTGGTGTCTTCTTCCTCCTGCTCTCTATGACACATCCCCAGCATCACAGGTCTCCGGCCAAGAGGCTGCTCTGAAACTCACAATCCCCGTGGCCTAAAGACGAAGCGACCTTCTGTCTTTGCCTCTTTCTCCTCTGAGCAGTGCTGATTTGGAAAGCGCTGGGTGCGGTCTCTGGCCAAAGCACGCTGTTCTATCTGTTACGTCGCAGAAGCTTCCTGAATCTTTGCCTTTGTACACAGTCGCCTCAGGGCCCCGGCTGCGTCCTGCAACAGGCCGTGCAGTGGGTGACGAGGCCACTTGCTGAGTGTCAGACCCCTGTCCGGAGACTCCGGAGGCTGCTGTGCTGGGGGCAGGGACATGACCAGGCCCGAGGGCGCTCACCCAGCTGCGGACCCCGGCGCTCCGCTGAGCATCACGGATGGATGGCAGATTTTCCAGCCATTTTATTGTCTGACTGCAGCTCTCTGCTCTCTCTCAGGAAGTGACTCACTTTCGTCCTCCTTCCTCTGCCACGGGCTCCTCGCTTTGCCTCGGGGGTCCTGGTAGGTGAGGGTCTGGGGCCGAGGCCTCTGGCTGTGCTGCTTGTCACGGGGCGGCCCCCATTCCGAGCAGACACATAGACCCTCAGTCAAAGCACAAGAGTGAGCCCTTGTGACATCACTTCCCTTTCGCCATCGGCCCCCACGGCTCTCCTTAACCGTGTGGTCAGTGGCTTCTGCTTCACAGCCTCTTAGTTAAGACAGATGCTGCTGAGTCACTGTTCAGTAATTTCAGCTGGCTGGCTTGTGCTTGGTCATGAAATGACCATGTTTTTAGGTGAGCAGAGGCTTTTTTTGAAGGGAAGGAGCATGTTCTAACAAAAGCTGCAGGTTTTCAGGTGAGAGATTTTCTAGGCAAGGGCTGCAGGTGCTTAGAAAGACAGGTAGGGTGGGCAGAGTCAGCAGAGCCAACAGGGAGTGGAGGGGTCCTTGCGAGGGTGGCAGTGGGTGCTGAGCCCCACAAACAGCCAACGCCACTGTGAAACCGTCTCCTAGGTCCCATTGCGGTCAGGAGTTCTACCTTTTAGCGCCTCTCAGAATGTGGGGCCTGGCGTTAGAGGCCAACTTTCTGGGTCTGTCAGGGGCCCAGGGTCTTGTCAGGTGCAGGAATTTCAAGGCTAAATTGCAATATTCCTAGACACGCTGAGTGACTGGTCACCCTAAGGCTGGCATACTTCGTGCCTAAAAGCTCTGTCCGCAATCGATTATATTAAAACTAAAACTTTTTAAATTTTATTTTAATGAGCAGTCGGATCAAATGACTTGTGCTATGAAAGCTGAAAGGAAGTGAATTCTCCCCACCTCCCCCCACCCCACCGCCTAAGTTCTCCATTTCCCATGTGGAAAAATAGCAATGCTCGCTATTATATCTTTCTTATTAGCAAAGCAGGACTTCAAACTCTATTTGAGGGATGACCCCCTTACAGGAATTAGAGACACTGAATGTATTGCCAGCTAGTCAGAGCTGTCCATCTGCTAATTCTCTCCACATAGAGGGAGCAGCTGTCATTTCAGAAATGCTACAGTAGATAATAAGATGGGGTGTATTTCATCTTCAAATGCTTAAAACAAATCCCTGGGAAGAACAGCAGCAGTTCCTCTGACTGCATGAATCTCTGATATTATTAACACAAAATGCCAAATGGATTTGGAGATTGGGAGCAAATGGATTTGCTTTAAAAGGGAAAGCACTCCAGTTAGGTGTCGTGCATACTGTAATAATCTACAATTGCGTAGACAGAGAAATTGCAGAAGCCTTGGGCACACACACAGACCATCTGAAAATCACAGCCACACAGAGAGCCTGGAATAAAAATACAAACATACGGGCCTCCCCAATCCACACGACCTGTCTACCAAAAGAATGTGTCGTTGCCTCTGTCCTTGCCAAACCAGCCAAGTTTACTGCAAATTCACAGCGCTCCTAAGTCTCACCGGGCCCGGTTTCTCAGTGACCCATGCACCTAGACCACCTTAGAGGCCACCTCCTGTTCATGCTAGCCAGCAGTCCAAAGCCCATCTGCCCATTTATGTTGCTTATTCCCTTGCCCCTTTTAAAAAAATTTTTATTATTTTTAAAGAATTATTTATTTATGCACACAAGCTCGGGCACAGACCAGAGGCGTGGGATGGCGAGAAGGTTCACCAGAGACAGAGCAGGGAGCAGAACAGGCAGATCGACGGAAACACACTGCTGAGGGGAGCAGCGGGCGAGGCAGGAGGGGTCTGCGCGCCATGTGGGATTCTCCCCGGCCGGGTGTCAAACTCTTGTCACTGCTGCCGACAGCTCCACAGCGCAGCGCTTAACAGCTGCGCCACTGGGTAGGTCCCCCTTGCCCTTTTTTCTTGGGTGAATTCTGTTCTTTTTCGCGCCATCGCTTCCACCCTGAAGTGTGTTTAAGTCAACGGGGACTGAAAGCTGACCCCAGACTCTTGCCTGGGGTTCCTAGCCAGGCCTCTTCTCCCTTCCGGTCAACCTGCATTAGCTTCCTGATTATTCTTCATAAGGAAAAGCGCTAGAAAGAGGCAAGGAGCCCGCAGGCATAGTCCTGGAGGAGCCACGCCTCCGGAGCACCACGGGCTGGGAAAGGCTGGTGCAGCGGCAGCTGTAGACGGGGCGTGTGCCTGGATGTGAGCGTAGAGGGGCTGGGCAGGTGGGGGCAGTGCTGTGCAGGTATCTCTCCACAGACAGATCTGAAACAGAGCTCATCTCATTTTTAAAATATTTATTTATTTATGCATATAAGCTGGGGTGCAGGCCAGAGGTAGGGTGGGGTGAAAGGATTCACCAGAGCAGAGCAGGCAGATCTACTGGAGTACACTGCTGAGGAGAGCAGCGGGAGACAGGAGAGGTCTGCTGTGCCATGTGGGAATCTCCCTGGCCGGGGATCAAAGTCGTGCTGCAGTGGCTCTGGATAGCTTCATAGTGCTGAGACTTAACCCTTGCACCACCAGGGAGGCCCCAGATCTCATCTCATTGATCCAAATAATCCTGAGAGTTAAGTTGAGCAGACCTAGTTCTTTCCCCACCTGAGAACACTGACTCTCTAAAAGTTCCCAGATCCCACATCTGCTGGCAGAACTGACGCTGGGACTAGGTTTTTTGTTTTTTAAAGATTAATTTATTTATGCATACAAGCTGGGATACAGACCAGAGGCGTGGGGAGGCGAGAGGGTTCACCAGAAACAGTGGGGAGCAGGGCAGGCAGATGGACGGAAACACACTGCTGAGGGGAGCAGGGGGCGAGGCAGGAGAGGTCTGCAGCACCATGTGGGAATCTCCCCAGCTGGGCTTCGAACTCATGTCCGACAGCTTCACAGCGCAGCGCCTAACCGCAGCGCCACCGGGGAGGCCTGGTACTAGTTCTTAACCTGAAGCTCAGCCTATTCTGGTTGCAGCACAAAACTATATGATAGATATCAATAGGCAAATAAATAGATCGATACAGATGATGGATGGGTACAAACTAAAGTATTCTGTAAATATGACGTTGGGGGTTGAAATCTGCAATGGTATTTCTGCTATGAAGTGACCTGTGGGCCTAATTCCATGTGGATGTCACCATTGCACTTGGGAATGAAGGGGCGAAGAGGTGGAGAGAGTTGGCACGTAACTGCCAGCTATTGTAGACATATGGTGCCCACGCGTTCATGTATGCAAACAAATGCTTTTAAGGTGCTCGGCAAATTCCATTCCTTTCAATGCTACAGAGAAGAAACAAATCCCCAGTGCTGATGGGAATCCAGGTCAAGGCAAAGAGACTCTCAGAGCAGCCCAAGAGAGCCCGGAGACTCAGGGAGCCTGCGCCTGCAGACACCTTGATTTGAGAAAAGGAATTCGCTTAAACACAGAAAATCAGCCTGGAAGCAAGCCCGGGCCATCTGCTGATTTCTGTTGCTATTGGCATGAAAGATCTACTGCCCACCTCACCTCCACCCTCACTCACCAGGCAGGACGGATAAGCCCTATTTCTAGACGTCATCACTCTTAAGACGAAGAGAGGGAGGGAGCAAAAATGCCGGAGAGGAAGGTGCAAAAAACCTACCATTTCTCAAGTCAAAATATTTTAATGGTGAAATCAGAATAAATGATTAAAGTAAAGATTTTTGGTTTCCAGCGAGCAGTGCCAGGGGACTGACAAGCAGCAGGAAACTAATATTTAAAGATAATTTCAGAAACATGAAGACGAAAAAGAGAAAAGAGGAGGCTGAACCTTTTTCCTTCTACCTTCAAGAGTTATTGAATATAGTGTTTTTTAACAGAAAATCTATCTGATGCTACATTTAGATGTTAACACATTTATTCGTTCCAGATTATTATTATTTTTTAAAGATTTATTCATTTATGCATACAAGAGCTGGGGTGTAGGCCAGAGGTGTGTGTGGGCGTGAGAGGATTCACCAGAGACAGAGTGTGGAGCAGAACAGGCAGATCCACTAAAATCCACTGCTGAGGGCTGCAGACACCTTCCTAGTGTTGAGACTTAACCCCTGCACCACCAGGGAGGCCTTATTCGTTCCCAGTTATTTACTGAGCACCAACTCTGGCACAGTTACTGTATTAGGGCTTTTTGGTCACAAGGAGGCTGTGCCCCCAGGAAGCTCCCAGTTGAATTTGGAAGGCAGGAGAAGTAGAATAAAAGAAAGCAAAATAAATAAAATCCCGTCCAAAATAGTTTTAGAAGAACTCTGACTCAGGGGACCTCGGATGCAGAGTGCAGCGCCCTGAGAACCAGGGAGAGTTGCCCTGCAGACCTGACCCCCACACGTGGACTAGGTGGGAAGAGGGCAGAGAGACAGCAGGCACTGCTGTTCAGAGGGAGCTGTGAGCGCTTTGCAGACCGGGGTCTCAAAGGACAAGGGTGTCGGAGGTGGGGTGAGGGCGCGTCAGGGCTGGGTGCGGGTGCTCTGTTGCACCTCCCCATCCGTGGGGCCTTGTTTGTGAGCCCTGTTGCGTAAATGCCACCTTAGCAGGACCTCTGGGAGATTCCCTGAGCTTGGGCTGCGCTTGCTGACCTCTGGTGGTGGTGGCTTTTAGCGTGGCCCCTACAGCTCAGTGCCCAGTTCCGCCCCTTCTGGACCGCAGCCCACACAGTGAGGCCCAGCCGCGTTGCCTTTGTGAAGGAGCTCGATGCTCCCAGTGTGTCTCTGCTCCCCGAATGAGTGGCCACGGGACTCTGAGTTCATTGCTAATGGGCGCTAATATTCTGTGATGACGTCTGTGAAAAGGTACTATGGCAAGCTTTCTGTTCATCTCTGCGGATTGGAAAGAAGAGCTGGGATGGGAGAAAGGCCCCGGTGACTCTGCAGAGGCAAACACTGGCTGTAGACCCTGGTTCTGAGTTATGTGATCTGGGTCCATTTATTTAATCATTTCTGAGCTTCAGCCTCTTCGTGGAGTGCGATATTATCCACCTGGCAGAGTTACCGGGCCAGCTGGAAATATCATATATAACACACCCAGCCCTCTCAATTGAATTCACCTTCATTTTCTGTAGAACTGAAGGTCCCAGAGGTGAGAGAAACTTCCCAAATCTGTTCTCTCTGGACATCTGTGACTGGGAACTACTTTTCCCAAACTGTGTCTTAAAACTCCGATAACCCAGTATCAAGTCAATTATGGTTTCCAGTTCTTTTGGGGGCTATGAATAATCACGGCGCTTTGGGAGCTTTTAAAGACCCATCTGCAGCTTTCTGGACATCAGCAACTGATGCCAAGTGGGCAGAAGTCAGAGGGAAGTCGGATTCATTAGCTTAATTGTCTGTCTTGTGGAGCTTTATTTTCTCAAGTGGTTTTCTTCTAAGTGTGGATTTATTTGCTTGCTGTTTGTTCCCACAGCCACAGATGCTCGCTGAGAGGGGAGGACTTGAACCGACAGTGGCTCTCTCCCAGCCCTGAGCTCCAGCCAACTGTCTACCATGCCAAAGGCCTCCTGCACTACCTGAGCAGCTTTGGCCGCAGCCCCGTGGTGAGTCACTTCCTTCTGCCCCACACTGCTGGCTGCTCCACCCCCCTTCCAGGAGGCAGATCACTTTCTCACTTTCTGAAACCAAGGCAGGAAAATCACACACAGGCCAGAGACCTCTGTGAGGCCCCTCCAAAGGGGATGCGCTCCTCGCCTTAAGCCGTCATGGCAGAGGACCCCGGATGGGTGGCTCAAGGAACAGAGCTCCTTCTATCACAGTTTGGGAGACCGGAAGGCTGGAATCGAGGTGTCCGCAGGCCGCGATCTCTCCGGGGGGCCTCGGGCAAGTCCCTTCATGCCTCTTGCTGGTTGTCAGCGTGCAGCATCCCCTGGCTTGCGGCAGCATCGCTCCCCTCCCCACCTCCACCTGCACGTGGGCGCTGACCCGCTGTAGTCCAGTGTGTCCTCCTGTCCCTCTTCATCTAAGGACACATCGCTGGACTAGGACACACGCGGCTCAGTGGAGGCCATCCTCTTTGATGGCATCTGCAGAACCCCTCTTTCAAAATTAAGTTCTGTTCATGGATACTTGGGGCTAGGGCTTCAACCCACGATTCAGTCCCCAACAGGGGCGAACCATTGGCTTAGTCCTTCTCCGTGAAAACTGGGCAAGAAATTGCATTTCCTCCCACTTTCTGAGTCTTTTTCTGGTTTTTCAGTGATTGATCAAGAAAGAAAATGAATATGCCTATGACATGGTGTTTGGAAAAAAACCTTTTGTGCAGATTCTTACTCAGTTTGGATTTATTAAATTCCAAAGATAATTATGGCACTGTTCTAGGCACTGCCACAGGAAGGCTTTTCTTCCAAGCTTATAGCAACTGCAATGGATGGAAGACAGATTATTTGAATCCTGAGGCTTAAGCCCATGATCAGAAAGGAGGAAATAGGGCCCAAGTGACTGTATGAAAACAATCATTTATTGAGTACAAAATATGCACATGATCTATCCTAAAATCACAGTTAGTGTTTACTAGGAACTTAAACTAGCATGAAAGTCACAGATGGGTCAGCAATCATGTTTACCATTAACTTCTTTGGCTCCAACAGCAAGGGGAACAAAGGAGAACATAAACAATTGGGAATATACAAACATATTCTGTGTGGACAAAACAGTGGCACATTCAATGAATGGCTCTTGAAACTATGGGTTGATATGTAATATAGAATCATGTTGAAATCTCAAAAAGATTAAGAGGTCAAATGCTTTCCCTGAGGCCACTGGCAAGTATCCAAAGTTGGGGTTCAATTCTGACCTGTGTTTTGCATCCTGCAACTCTGTCTCTTCTTTATCACTTAGTCTTTGGAAAGTATATTTGAGGCTCCCCAAGACCATTCTCGGGTTTAATAATTTCTTAGAAGGACTCAGGACTCAGAATAGCTGTTATGTTCATAATTGTGGCTTATTACAGTGAAATGTGTGTGGACACATTTCCCTATCTTCATACAGGTTAAAATCAGCAATGGTAAGAGGAACACAGGACAGAGGCAGGAGAGACAGGTGTGTTTTCTGGGTCCACTCCAGTAGTGTCGTACAGGTAGTGCCACATTCCCCAGCAGTGACATTTGTGGTGACATGGAGAGATTGCCAGCCAGGGAAGCTCACCTGAGCTGTGGTGTCCAGGTTTTTTTGGGGGGAGGGCTCATTTCATGGCCCTGAAGCGCTTCACATGACTGATCTTAGTTACTCAGCCCCTACCAAGGTCAAAAATGGCAGTTCATGCCCCAAGACCACCACCACTCATTGCTAACATCTACCACCTGGCATTCCCCGAGGCCCCAGGTAGAGAAAGGCGCTTGTCCTGCAGAGGATTCCAAGGATGTGCAGGTGATCTCCAGGAGCCTCCACGCAGGACCTTTCTTCGGAATGTGCAGGATTTGGACGCATCAGACTTGCTGAGACAGTCCTTCCTTGCAAAGAGAGCAAAGCAGATTCATTCCTCTTAAGAATTCTCTTTCTGTACTGGCCAAATGTGCAATAGTTTCTTGCTATCCACGCCCCCATCCAAGAAGACACTGTTGCCCATGCTGTCTACTCTCTGCAAGCGATTTGAAAGTCTCCATTCCAAGGCTCCAATCTCATGGTCGAGACCTGGAGAAAGTGTGTCCCCCGGGTAGGAAGGCTTAGGCTCCGGGAAGAGAGAGAGAGACTTAGAGGCGAAGAGCTTCCTACCTGATACACATTTCCACACGCACCTCCAGCCCATAGCAAGCAGGATTCCTCGCTGCTCTGACAACCTCTAATTGAAGAACAGAACATTTATTTTAAAGCATGACAGGTGAAAACCTTGTTTAAAAATATAAATAAACATTAATTAACTGTAAACATGACAGCCGCAGACTCGTTTCCTGCTGGGACCATCTGAGAGGTGGGTGAGAAACAGCTGAGCACTAACTGATATTCACAGTGACACCAGCTCGCTAGAGGCGCAACACCCTCTCTCAGTCACCGCGGAGGCTGTGCTGAGCCAGCCCCCAGCAGAGAGCCTGCCGCTCGCCCGTGCTGGGCCTGACCCGTGCTGGGGAGAGTCCCGCAGCGTCAGAGCTGACGCTTGGCTACATGCCTGCAGGTGAGCTGGGCCTCTGCCCCCTCTGGCTCTCATGAAAATATTTCCTGAAGCATCAGGAGGTTCCACCTCTTCTAGATGTTACTCAGGTGTTTGTCTAATCGCAGATAAAGTGACATGAACTTCCAGGAGCAGTACCCTATGGATGAAAATGCTAAAGACCCGACAAGCCATTCGATTTATAAGTGATAGGGAAATATTCATGTATTGCTTTATTGATCTATCTACTCATCCACCCATCTATTTATTCTTCCATTCATCCATCCATCCATTGATCCATCAATGCATCCACCATCCACCATCCACCCACCATCGATCCATCCACCATCTACCATGCCTCCACCATTCATCTATCCCTCTGCTCACCCACCTGGTCACTTATTCCAAGTGTGTGTAATCACTGTGTTAGGTGCCAGGATACAAAAACATTTTTTTCCTTTTCTCTTGGCAGGGGGTGTTTATGTTTACTTTGCTGGAATGTAGAATCTGGTCAGCAAAGAAACCAAGGTGTAGTGCAAAATGGTAAAAACTATAACAGACTCATTTAAATTGTCGTAGGAACATAAATGAGGGGGTGAGTTATTTTCCTCCAGGGTTAAGGAAAAGCTAGAGTCCACAGGTGCCGTTTGAACTGGACTTGAAGGATGGTAAGAGTTCTGCTTGGTTATTTATTAAAGTAAGGCTGAGACATAGTCTTTCCTAGACATCCTCAGATCTGTCTGTGATATCTTAGATCTTCTTCCTGGTGAAGCTGGAACTCTGGTGAGTTTTCTGTGCTTGAGGTCACAGTTTAGGACAAAGGAAAAGAAGCTTTTCATTAACTGGTGGCACAGACACAGCTGACGTCACCCACGTATTATGGCCCCTTTCCCATTCTCTGGAACCCCAATTTTCTGTCTTGATTTTTAGAGAGGCAGGAAATCTGCTCCAGATGTTGGATACAAAAGTCCAGCAACATAGTACATATGGATATATTCATACATGAGCATACTATTTAGACATTCAAAATTAAGAAAACAATAGACTACTGAAAAACTCAACACAAATGGGTTTCAGAAACATGTTGAGTGAAACAAGCCAGGCATTAGGGGTTACATATGTTTCTATTTATTTCAAGCTCAAGATCAGCAAAAGTAAGCAATGAAGAGAGAAATCTAGAAGGAGATTGAATAAGAGGGGTCAAGAGGGAACTTCGTAGGTTAGTGAAAATATTCTCTCTTGATTGGGGGTCAGTTATATCCACACCCATCAGCCTGGACCTTCACAGTCTGTGCTCTTCACCACAGGTGCACACGCACCTGCACCCAGACAGCTCAGGATAAATCACGGCAAAGTCACAAAGCTTTGAACGCCACTAGGAGACAAGGGCGGCCCAAGGTAAGAGTCACGTGGGTCGCTACTACGATGCTCTCAGCGAGATGTGCAAGGCAAGCTAAGGAAGACATCTTTGCCAGAAGAGAATAGAAAGACAGTAAAAGAGGATCTTGGAGGTCAACAAAACCCCACGAGAGCAAGGCGCACCAGCAGAGAAGCCCAAAGAAGCAACGGGTTGGACAGACAGCCAGGAGGAAGCTTGGTGTCGCTGCCCCTCTGCCGGCTCCCCAAGGGCGAGGAGGCCTTTGGCCCAAGCACCGGGCGGCAAGGCCCTGAGTGAGGAAAGCACCCTGGCTCCAGCGGACTTGCAAGAAAGCAGGTCGCGGCTGCCTCTGAGTGGCGCGTGGCCGCGGGTCTGGACCCGTGTCGCGCAGAGACTCAGGGCTTCGGCTTCGCAGAGGGATCGATTCGCAGCCGCTTGGCTGAGGCCTTGTGCGCACATGGCAGTGGCGGGACTGCCAGGCTCTTTGAGCAGCTCATTGATTTCCGTTTACGACTCACGCAAACTCGCTGCCTTCTGCCAGGGGACTGGGCAGGCACATTTGGGTTTTATCTTTGTCTGGGGCCCAATGGAACAGAATTTTCAGCTCCTTAAATGATTTTCCTGGTCTTCCTCTGTTCCTCTGGCATATGCTTTTAGTTCATCAGCTTCTTTTTAAAGAGGCACAGAGGAGAGGGCAAAGGGATGGCATGTCTCTTCCTCGACTCTCACCTCCAAGCCCTTCAGGGTACTCTCTGCGCCCTGTTTCTTTTATTTCCACTTTATTCCTCAGAAGTGGCAGAAGAACAGGAGTTATTATGGCTTATTTTCATCCACTCATGCTAAAGTACTAAATCTAGAATTCCCCTCTTTTTGTACTTGAGGAGCTGGTAAGGAAAACAATTCCTCCAGCCTTGGGTATGGGGGGCCGTGCCTCTGGAGGTGCTGGGGACAAAAATTAAATTTGATTCACGTTCTTTTATTTATAGTTGTTCCCAGAATAAAGAGCACACAATGCTTCTCTAATGTGCCAGAAACCATGTCTTGTAGAGATTTTTAGAGACACAAATACTCCACAGTTTAAGTCAATTTCTACAGTTTCTGGGATAAACCTACGCTGAAAAGCAGGGGGACACTCCTCTTCGCCCCCAAGGGGGTCTCCAGTGCACAGATTATAGGGGCTGGGAATCTTCCCCAGCACAGGGGGGCCAATCGTGTTTGCCAAAGGCATCTGATCAAACACCATAGTTTTCCTGTTTTGTGGGGTGGAGTGAGGTGCGGAGGTGGGTGGCGGGGAGACTAGGGGGGCCGTGGCCAAGGTCAGTGACCCCCCCTCGTCCCGTGGTCCCTTGTGTAGGTGCCTCTGCCAGAGCTGGGGGATTTGGGGAGGCCAGGTGGGTGGCTCTTGGCGAGGGAGAGTCAGACCAGAGGCTTCGACTGAAGACACAGCTGTGTGTGGGGGCGGGGGCGTGGCGACTGTGCTTCTCCGTTGCTTGTTGAACTAAGACCAGTTCACTGAGTGGAGCAAGGCAGCAATGGTCAAGGCCAATGGTGCCAGACTCAGAGCTCGGGAGTTGCCATAAGCAAATCACGTCCAGCCTTGGAGGCCAACACAGTAGTCCTCAAAGATCAGAGTGCAAATCAGGAAACTGTGGCAATCTCCGTGCAGGAACTGGGCATGCTGGAGAGCCAGTCTTCACCTGCCCTTTCCCCACCTCTCGATTTATCCAGACAGTTTGGAAACCGGTGTGAGGTCCAAAAGACTTCTGGTCTAGTCCTCGCCTCTGGTGAAGACGGGGGTCAGTGACGTGTCTGCGCTGAGTGGGATTGGCACGCAAAGGGTAGATTAATGCTTCTACCGCAGAGCCGCAGGGCCTGCAAGTGTATGAGACAGGTGGCAGAGGCCTCGCTCTGGCTGACAGGCTGCAGGGACTGTGCCCAGGGGCGCGGCTGCCTCTCTCCCTTCAGTGTCTCACACCGGGAAAGGGACCAGTCCAACTCCCGAGGACCTAGACCTGGCTCTGCATGAGAGCTGCCCCAGGGTGTAAGGCCTACAGCTCGCAGGGAGCCGGCCAGCCAGAGACAGGGACAGAAGAAGCGAAAGCAAGACCTTGGGATCTGCCTGGTGCTTTGCTCTTAATTTTGCGAATGAGCAGCCTTGTGACATGGCTCTTTGTTGTTGGGAGATCAGCGTTTTAAACTATTTTGATCTGGAAAATCTTTGGAGCCGAACTGGTCAGCGTCTGAGCTAAAACACGGGGTTTTCATGGGAGGCCGTGGGCAAGTCACTTAGCCTCCTTAAACTTAGTAGAAGATGGAATTCATCTGCAACATTTGGATGGGATGGTTCTACCGTACCCATTAGAGATGTGCAAAATCCCAGCACTGCGACTGGCACAGGTCAGGCACTCAAATGAATAGCGGGCATCAAAGTTATGTTTATTTACCAGAAGGTGCTGTCACCAACACAAAGCCACATGTCAGGCTGTGTGTCAGTGTTCATTTACACTTGAAATCTTTTTTAAAGGTGAACATTAGAATATGTGGCACTGGGAAGGCAGGAACCTCCTCCTGCCTCAGTTACATATAACAGAGTCTCACTGTGGACAGTTTCATAACTGGTTCGTTATTGAAGCCTTCTGCCGAGTTAAATGTGGAAAGTTTACCCCAGTGTAGCCGTCAGAGGGGCAACACTGGTATGTCAGTAAGGCTCGCCTTTCTGAGCCATGTTGGCCCACCTTAAGTGCTCATCGTGGCCCACCTTAAGTGGCAGCTGCTCATTTTAGGAAAGGGAATGAGGCTCAACTCCCCTTTCAGGGAGTTTGAGGAGCTCATTCTGCACCAGGCCCCTCCTGTGCCCCAGCCCTGGCTAGGTGTGGCTGACAGCTCAGAGGACCCTCACCACGGGGATGGCGGCTCTCGAGGAAATCGCGGGGGACCCCGTCCCGCCGGCAGAGCTCTGTCATCTCCCTGAACACACCCGCTCTGGGTGCCCTCAGACGTTCCGCTCCACTCAGGAGCTTGGGAGGCTCCTGCCCAAACTGGAATCCCCCGGGCTTAGTGAGTCTTGGCTGGTTTAGCTGGCAGCACAGAGGTTTGGGTTTCCGTCGCGCCCCCGGAACGTGCCCCCTCCTCGCTTCAGCTTGGCCTCCCGCTCCTGTGCCAGTGGGGTAAATGATGCAGAGGTCTGGCTGCTGGCAGCAGGAGTCAGACCCAGATGTCAGGAAAGAAAAGCAGCAGTTTGAAGCTGGCAAAGCAGAGCGGTCAGCACCTGGGGAGGGCTGCGTCTGGCCCAGGGGGAAGGCCTGGAGGTGTGTTTGGGATGTGGGGGACCTTTGAAACAAGGCACCCGGTTTGCTTGCAGAGGGACTGTAGGGGCCTAAGGCGTGGAGGGTGAGCTGAGGGGGGCAGGTGCGGAGCAGCGTCGTGCAGCCCTCATCGGCCTCTTTGCTGAGCGGGGATAATGGGACTCACATTGGTGCGAATTAAATTACCCTTGCAATTGAGCTCAGGCAAGGATTTATTGGAAAAGAAACTAGGGAGATGCCTAAGACCCTGATTTCAAAATTGCAATCCAATCCACACCCTCTCCTTTGGTGACAAAGACGGGGAATCGGTTTCGTTAGCTCGGGGTCAGCAAGCTGAAGACCAGACACTCCAGCTCAAACAAAACTAAACAGAATGACCCTCCACCCCTGAATCTCTTGCTGTGCGCCTCGCCTTGGGGAAAGCAGAATCCTACTGCCCAGTCACTTAATGCGCACACCCAGGTGATCCTCTAAACCTCCTCCTCAAGGAGCCTCCAGTTCCTGCAGACGCGGCTTCCTCACTCTCCCGCCCAAGGCCTTTGCGCCCCCAGGCTTGCATCTGGCAGCGAGGCCCTGGGCGCCTCTCCTGCCGCCGTCCCTCTCCCAGCACTCTGCGCTCTGCTTGGGCGCTCCTACTCCTCTTCGTCCAACCATCGTACTCTTGGCTCCGCCACCACCTTCAGGAAACTGTGCCCGCCCCGCCCCTCGCGCCAGCTCTCCCCTGTCTCCGTCATCTTCTGTCATCTCTGTCATCTTCAGCCTCCCTGGCTTGGGCTACCTCCTTGTGGACATCCTCAGTCAGCAGGACTCCCCAAGGAAGTGACCGTCCTGGGGTCCCAGCGCCCCGTTCACTCCCCCGCCTGCTGCAGGGAATGTGGGGACCCCCCCTTGCAGAACACCATTGTAGGGGTCCCCGAGCCCCTGGCAGTAAGACCCTCACCCCGGTAGGGTCTCCCATTTTCTTGGGGGCTCATCCCAACAGCCCCCAGAAGACGTGATAGAGAAATGAAAAATGATTTAAAACATGGGCCGTGGCTGGGCGCCAACGAGGGTTCAAGGATTTCGTCACATTCTTGACAGCGGGGCAAAGTTGGGCACGCCGGGGCAAGTGATCAGTCACTTTTCCTGAGGTTCAGTTTTCTCAACTGCGAAAGGGGGGTGTTGAGGGCACCTCCTTCATCTTGAGGTCATCTGTATTTGATTTTAAGCGCAGTATCTGAAGGATCCGAAGTCTTTCATAAGTGAACCATGTGGCGATCGACAGTGTTATGCACAGGATTAGTGTTATATTAAAATCTTAATTTTTCCTGGGGGCCTCCCCGGTGGCACAGCGGTTGAGCGCTGCGCTGTGGAGATGTCCGTAGCGGCGATGCGAGTTCGACACCTGGCCTGGGAGAATCCCACATGGCGCAGCAGACCTCTCCTGCCTCGCCCGCTGCTCCCCTCAGCAGTGTGTTTCTGATCTGCCTGTTCTGCTCCCCACTCTGTCTCTGGTGAAGCCACTCACCACCCCATAGCTCTGGCCTGTACCCCAGCTTGTATAAAAAGAACAGGCAAAAAAAAAAATTTAAAAAAAATCTTAATTTTTCCTGCCACACAGCAGGCACCCATAAATAGTTTTGGAATTGATGGATGAGTAAGAGCATAGGGCCCTGGACTGACCTGCTACCTTGCAGTGCTGTGACTGGCACACCTCCTTCTTACCTGGTTCAGGATTTCACCGAGAAGACGCACCAGTTTTACCTCTTCAAGGGAAGACTAAGCTTCTTCCACTGAAATGGCTAAATTTCTTGTAATGCCCCCCTGCAATTTAGAGGAACACATGTTTCTTATAATTAACAGTATTTATTTTTAGGCATGTCAGAGAAAGCAGAACAATGTTATCAGAGAAAGAAGAACAATGTCACCGTCTCCTTTATTTTGAATCTTCAGGGGCCACTGGGATACCCCGGGCTGAGCAGTGCTTGATCCTGCAGGGGGAAGGGGGTGACATAGGGCCGGGCTTCCGCCTTCAGTGTCTGTATAGGGAGGGGCTGGGGGGAGGGGGCGGAAGCTCTCCTCCATTTCAGGAGCATTCTTCTTCTTTTTTTTTTAATATATATTTTTATTGTTATTTATGTCTTTTACATTTTGTATTCCCCTTGGGTAGCCCACCACCAATTCACCCGTGATCCATCTCCATGGCCCCTTGTGTTCTTTTCTATTCCATTTTGTGCCCTTTTCCTTCCCTCCCTCTGCCTCCCTCCTCCCCCCCACCCCCACTGATTGTCTCTCTCCCACCCAGCCTCCCTATAGTCCTTTTATAAGTGAAACCATTCGATATTTTTCTCTTTCTTTCTGGCTTATTTCACTGAGTATGATCCCCTCTAATTCCATCCATGTCGCTGCAAATTGCATGTGTTTATCTTCTTTCCATGCTGAATAGTACTCCATTGTGTATATGGACCACATCTTCTGGATCCAATCATCTATTTTTGGACATCTGGGTTGCTTCCATAC